>PVHX01003699.1:0-95595 GCA_004024805.1 Geosciurus inauris | reverse complement strand
CACAGGTATCATGCAGTGAGTCCTTCAGGTTTGCAGGACAATGTCCTTGATCTCTAAATGCTCCATACCCAGACAGTCCTCGTGCCTCCCAATAATGCGGGTTCCTTTGATTCCCTTATCCCACCGCTATGCTCATGGAAGGACTGCTTTTTTCTTCCTTATTTTATTATATCCAACCTCCTGTGTCCCCGATCAGCTTTGAATGTTCAGTTTTAAATTCCAGTAGAATCTCCCCACTTGTTTTTTTTCACCCACCTGTTGAGAAGCTGCCTGTCGGTTTTCTTGGTGTTATTCCACGGAGCAGCCAGAAATGAGACCTCCTCTATTCAACCCTCCCCACTTTCTTCCCTGTTTTTTGAGATTCTATTTTCACATATGTTAGAACTTTAATATTATGCCACAGCTTTCGGATGCTGTTTTTGTCGTGAATTTTTTTCTGTTTCCTTTTAAATAATTTCTATTGATGTGTCTTCTTTGTTCTGTCCAGTCTGATGATGAGTCAAATATTTTCTTACCTTTGATAGTATGTTGTTTATTTATAGCATTTCAATTTGTATTTATTTTTAAATAGCTTCTATCACTCTGTTGGAATTTCCCATAAGCTCACAAGTTGTCCGCATTTCTACTGGGTCTTTCAACGTATTAATTATAATTTTTCCAAGTCTCTGGCTGATGGCTTCAACATCTGGGTCATCTCTCCATCTGGCTCTACTCACCACTTCTTCTCTCAAATTTTTTTTCACTTATTTGTATATAAGTTGTTGTTTTACAAAATTAAATGCCAGGCATCATGTTTATAAGAGAATGACTTAAATTCTGTCTGCATCCAGAAATTTATACATCTTCTCGGTTAGGCACTTCACATATGGAATACAGTCAGACAAGTCAGGGCGGAGCTGGGTTTGGATTTTGTTGGTGCTGCTGCTGTTATTCACAGCTGTTATTTTGTTGCTGCTGTTCTTTACCCTTATTCACTACAGGCTTTAGATTTGTCTAGAGCCTGGCTGTTCTTGCCCTCTTGCTTGTGCCTAGTGTGCTCACAGGCTTTCCCTTGGTGTTCCTGCTCTGCATCCTGCCGTGAGCAGTCCTTCCTGCCTGGGGCTCCTCAGTCCTACTGCCCCTCTGCATGTGCTTGTCTGCTAGTGCTAGTTGCTCACTGCTAGCATCACAGGGGAGACAGAGGACTCCACTTTCTTGGCCTGAGTCTTAAGCTGAACTTTTATACCTTGTCCTTTGGAGAGGTGTCTTTTCGGTACTCCTTTCCCACTTCCCTGCTGCTGCCAGATTCTGCCTTGTATCTGAAGTTAGTGTAGGGTGGGATGCAGTTTTCTGCCCCACTCCAGTAGTAACCAGCTTCTGCTTGTTAGCACAGGCTCCTGCTTCCCAGAGTGGCTTCTGCCCCTCCATCAGGAGCAGAAGGGTTTTATTTCTGCACTCTTAGGAGCAGTGCCTTTGCGCCAGTGTTCAGCACTTCTCTCAGAGCAAGACAGGTTTTGTTTCTTCTCCGCTGAAAAGTGATGGCATTTTGCCTGAAACCTGGGAACAAGAGAGCTTGCTATTCTCCCCAAGCGGTGTAAGATATTTTTCTCATATGAGGGAAGGACACTGAGAGGCAAAAAGGCAGGGATATTTATTTATTTAAAAAAATTTTTTTTCTTAGTTGTAGATGGACACAATGTCTTTATTTTATTGCTTTGTATGTGGTGCTGAGGATCGAACCTAGGGCCTCATGCATGCGAGGCAAGCGCTCTACCGCTGAGCCACAATCCCAGCCCCAGGCAGGGATATTTATTTACCAACTCCTGTGATTTGTTTAGGCCTTTTCCTGAGAGTGTTAATTCCCTGGTATTTCTGGCTTACCCCAAAAGTTGGTCAGGTATCTTCCTGTGGTTGAGGAAAGTCTTCTGGAAGGCACTTTCAGTAGGAGCCTTTGGGGAGGACAGGAGCAGAGAGTGGTCAAAGAGTGTGGTTGGAATTCAGGCACTGACTACTATGAATGACCTTTCAGGTGACAGAAGTGCCACTCTGTTTGCCTCTTCCAAACTCTCACTGCTGATCACACTGCTCAAGTGGCCCCCATAGGCTGAAGTGAGCCAAAGGAAAAAATTCTGGGAAGCAGAAATACTTTAAGTTGAAATATCAAACATTGAAAGCTGAAACATCAAATACCAATGACTTTTGACAGAGACTGATGGGAAACTATGAGTTCTTACTCTCTATTCCAAAACTGAGAGAGAAAATGATATTAAGAATACTTTAAGTTTTTCTAGGAAGAAATGGAACAACTAATGGAAAAATAGCCCATAGCAGGGGACATGTGGCCTCTTAGCCTTACTATCAACCAACTATACCTATGTAGGAATGGCTGTTACTGCCTATAGCACAGGCTTCAAATCCTACAAATAAATCAATGAGCAGACAGAGGAAGGTAGCTGGAGTCAAGGAAGGTTTAACTTGTAGTTTAGCTACACCAATATTGACCTCCTGGAACAGGTAAACCTACATCCTGACAGTGTGGTGAGTGAGTTATAGGTGGGTCCAAGGAGACCCTAGAAGAAGTGGCTGCCTCCTTCTCTATAGCAAAGTATGAGTTGTAAGCCAGGGAAGGAAGCCTGAAGAGGACAAGGTTAGTAGCCTTGCACCATGGAGCTGGGGGAGAGTAGGTGTATTCTTTTTGCTATCCTTTATCCAGCTCCTTATAAAAACACTTGACTTTCCCTTTAAGGAGCAATTGTTAGTCAACAGCTTCCAGTGGAGTTTCTCTACCCTCCACTTAGGGGTGGACAAGTAGCTTATTCCAGACAATCAAGGCATTACTTTGCATAGTGAGAGTGGTTTGTTTGTGTTCGAAATGATCCAATCAGAATTGATGAGAAGCAATTAAATTTTGTTGGGACTATTAGAAAGAAAAACATGGTCTATTTTCTGATGAACTTGAACCCAGAGGATGTGAGCCAATACTCGCAGAGGGTCATGGTCAAAGGCCTTAAGAATGAAGCAAAAAGAACAGATGAGGAATAATGGGTGACATCAGTCCCCTTTTCCTAGGGCCAGTGCCATACTGGATTTTCAGTTACGTGAACCAAGAAATTCTCATTTTTCTTTCTTTTCCCATTGAAATTTCTGTCATTTGAAATCCAAAGATTCCTCTGAACTGATGTATAGACCCTGAATAGGCTTCTTGGGGGACAAAAGAATGGAAAATCAAAGAGCTCCCCGGATGCTTTGTGTTGACATCCAAAGCCTGTTGCTAAGTTGCTTCATTGAAGAAGCCAAGTTAGACAGGGTCCTCTAGAAGCTAACCTGAGGACCACTAAAAAGTATTTTCTGCTTTAAGTAACCTTTTTATTTTGGAACAATTATATATTTATAAAAAGTTGCAAAGGTATTATGGAGAGTCCCATATACCCGCTACCAGCTGATTCTATTGTTAATAAGTCACATGTCCTGGCACATTGTCAGAACAGTGCTACATTTGTTTGGGTTTCACAAGTTTTCCCACTAATGTACTTTCTCTGTCCCAAGATCCCATCTAGAATACCATATTGCATTTAATTGTTATATCTTCTTAATCTCCTCTGGTCTGTTTCAGTTTCTCCATTTTCCCTTGTTTTGCATGACCTTGGCAGTGTTGAAAAAGTACTGGTTGTGTATTTTGTAGAATGACATTTAATTTGACTTTGATGATTAGAACATGGTTAGACATGATTAGAATGAGATGGTGGGTTTGGGAGAAGAATATCACAGAGGTGAAGTAGGGCAATATCTTGCCAGAGCTGATTAGGTGATGAGGAACTGAACACAGTATGAGTTGAGTTAAGGGGTGTGGTACATGGGGGGCCTCCTAGTGTTCAGCATTGTTCCGAATCAGTGCATTTAATACCAAGCAAGAAGCTCTTTGTATTTCAAGGAGACCAAGATGCATAGTGATTTTCTCTGAATCTCATTATGGTTGTGGTAAATTTAAATGAGTTTTTACTTTCTGAAAATTCAAGTGACAGATATGCCAATTCATTTCAGGAAGTTATAAGTCAGGCCTTTCCAAAGTAAATTTGGAAGGAAGAGCCCCATTATTTCTTCTTCTTAGACAACAGGGACACATTTATTTTGAAAGGCCCGCTCTGCTATTAGTCCTGAGAGTAGATTTATGCCTGTGTCTCCAAGTTATTTTCATAAAATGCTTCAATAGTCAAACCAGATATTCTCTCTCTCTCTCTCTCTCTCTTCTCCCTCTCACACATATAGCATTATCAAAAGGTCATAGAGTTTGAAGTAGAAATGTATTATTAAATTATTTTGACATATTACTAGGAAATAGTAACTAGATCATCCACTTTCTTCTCTCTATTAATCCATCAATAATTGTGATATTTATTAAATGTTCACTGGACAGCACTGAGAAAAGTCAATAGAAGAGAAACTAAAGGATGTAGCCCTTATCTAAAGGCCCATGTTCTCACATGGACATTTATAATTGACATATCCAAATTAACTCATGTGTGTGAAGTATTGTGAGCATTATATAACAAGATGGAAAAAATTTTGCTTTCATATGAATTCTCCTGTTGTAGATTCATTAGCAAAAAGAAATTTTCTCTCTCCATTCCAACACCCACTACTCAGCCTTTGCTCCTGAAGTGTAGTGAATTTTCCTTGTCTGCGGTTATTTTTTAAAAAAATTCTCGAATTGGAAAGTAGAAATTTCCATAAATCACTGAACTTTCTTTAACCCATGTGCATTGAGAAGATCTAGGTAAAAGATTTCAAAATGGTGGCCCATTAATTATGGGCATTTTTGGTTTGGTCTGAACAGAATTTTAAAATATTAGTTACCAACTTCAGAAATTTGAGAGAATGCTCCTAAAAAGAATACTCTGGGCTTCTCGTTACCAAGAAGACTTGGTATTATTGGGTAGCGCTGCTCCATATAGGCAGGGTATGCAGTCCTTAATTTTTCAGTCTTACACCAATCCAGCTTTACTTGTTTACTTTTCCTGTTCGGTCAACAGAAAATACAATTCTCATCTACATTATTATAAGGTGGATTGTCTAGAAGAGCAGTAGAGTTAAGGATTTTGTGCTTTGAAGATGAAAAATTGATTTAACCCCAGTGGAGCTGTATCTTCCAGGAATGGAATGTGGACAAGGGGAGGATGGTAAAGAGCCTTTGGGAAGGCAGCTGTCTAGGGGGACAAGATAGGGAAAAGGTAGATGCCTGTGAGCTCTGCGAACTAACTGCATTGCATTGGTGAGTCTAGTGACTGAGCTGGACAAGAGGGACTAGAGCCACTACAGAGCTATCATCTTTCTCTAGCCCTCAGTGGCTTCTGCAAAGCACAGTGACCTCTAAAACCCAAGACCCAGGCAGGCTCCCATTTTCTAGGACCTCATATGCTCAAGAGAGACAAAAGGTGTCCCAAAACATTATTGGCGATGGAACTGGATTTCTTGCCATTTTGGTGCTCAGAGAACTGGAATGAGATTTTTTTTGGGGGGGGGGGCATACCAGGGATTGAACTCAGGAGCACTCAACCACTAAGCCACATCTCTAGTCCTATTTTGTATTTTATTTAGAGACAGGATCTCACTGAGTTGCTTAGCACCTTGTCATTGCTAAGGCTGGCTTTGAACTAGCTATCCTCCTGTCTCAGCTTCCCGAGCCTCTGGGATTACAGGTGAGCGCCACTACACCTGGCTTGGAATGAAATTTGATTGAATTTATACAAATAAAGAAAGGCAACATTATTTTACCTCAGGGTTTAAAACAACTAATACCTGTAGATTATAATGTAAATGTTACTTTTTCTTTAAGAGACACTAGTTACTTAATCTAATAAGAAGCATGGAAGGATAGTAAGGTAACAGTAATCACATTGATTAGGTTCAATTGCATACACAATTAAATTCATCCATAAGAATAAGCTACTGGGGCTGGGGTTGTGGCTCAGTGGTAGAGCACTTGCCTGGCATGTGTGAGGCACTGGGTTCGATTCTCAGCACCGCATATAAATAAATAAATAAAGGTTCATCAACATCTAAAAAGTATATATATAAAAAAAGAGTAACTTACTGAACCAGATGGTCTCCAAGCTTCTTTTGGTTCTGAAACACAGCTATATTGGTAATCCAAGGGAATATTCAGAACATAGTTGGTGAATGGAGGTTGAATTATACAGGCTGGAAGATAGAATAATTTAGCAGCCAGGCATACAAGGATCGAGATGCAGATATCTATCTTCATTGTGAAGCCACTGTCACTTAACAGACAAATACATCACATGGCAATTTTTTAAATCCAATAGAAACTGTGGTACTTAAACTAAAATTGACAGTTTACTAAGTTGAAATTTACTATTGACCTCTACATCTGTGAGTAATTTTGTTTCTTTCTAAACTAATAAACATGTTTGATTTCTGAACTCAGGACTCCCATGTACAATTGCCTGGTGATATTTCCTGGGCAAGGTCACATTCTTGGTGAAACCTGACAAGGAGCCTCAGACTGTGATCAAAATGTTCCCAAATCCCCACTCCTCCCAAAGTTCCCTTCTTCAATATTCCCATTTACTTAGTTACCTGAGTCAGCTGCTGGGGACCCACCAGACATCATCATAATCTCATATCAAGTCCATGATCTGATCCTTTGGAGTCTACCTCTAACTCTTCAAGGCTATGAAGAATGGAGAGCTGGGAGGCCCTCTGCCCTTCTAGCTGCTCCTTATTCCCAACACTCATTCTCTGGCCTGAATCATTGTAGCAGTCTCTTAACTAAATTAAACTTCCAGTTTTTAATCCCTTCAACAGTCTGCTATTGCCACCAGAATAACCTTTCCATAATTCATTAATAAATGCATTGACACAACCACTTTGGAAGACAGTTTAGTGTTTTTGTTTTTGTTTTTTACAAAGCAGAATATAGTCTTAGCATATGATGCAGTAACCGTGCTCTTAATATTCATCCTATTATTTTTAAAACGTATCTACATAAAAACTTGCACAAGAATGTTTATAGAAGCTGTATTCACAATCACCAAAATCTGGAAGCAACCAAGATATCCCTTTATAGGTGAATGGAAAGACAAACTGTGGCAAATTCATACAATAGACTGATAAAAAGTAAATAATGAGTAATAAAGAATGCACTGTTGTACTATGCAGCGATATGAATACATCTCAAATGTACTCTATTAGGTAAAAGAAGCTACTCTCAAATGGTTATGTATTGTATGATTTCATCTCTATGGCATCCCAGAAAAGGTTAAATTGTAGAGAGGGTAAACAAATAGTGTTTCTCAGAGATCCAGAGTGTGAGAAGAATGGAAAATCACATGGATAAAGCACAGGGTGGTGAAACCATTCTGTGTGACACTGAATGGTGGACATATGACATTATGTATTTGTCAAAACCCATGGAACTTTACAGTGAGTGAATATTAATGTATGTAAATTTTAAAAATCATTTAGGAGGTCAGAGAGGTCCCAGGATGGAATGCAATATGTGACAAAAGAATTTAACCAAATTATAAATAAATGAAACCACCTCACTGAAGGGGATAAAGAAAAAAGGTGCTGACCTAAGCAATTTTGGGAATGATTAAAGTCTCTAAGACTAAAGGAAGCACTGTGATCTAATTAACAAAGTTTCCCATGGGTGTATGGGTTCTGAAACCACTGTATACATACAACGAAATTGAACAACTGAGTGACTGGGTGGTAGTGTTTCTCACTGTTGCAGTGGGAATTTACAGGTAAGTGTGGGGTAGGAGACTAGAATAATACTGTAATGGTGGATTAAAGCTAGAGACATCAGTACGAACTCATGCGTAGCTTAATATATATACAAAAGGTCACATATAGAAATATTTGTGGATGTGTATATACGAATAGGTCAGTGTGCAAGTATATTTTCTTGCTCTGTCAACAGAAAAGTGATAGAAGCAAAGACCTGTCACCTAGAAGGTCACCTAGAAAGGGCTTAGAAGCAATGACTCTAGTCCTCTCAATAGCTATGAGCATTCCTGATGCCTACTAGATCTTGGTTTCTGATCTGAGTCTCTAATAAAAGTAACTAGGGTTCCGTGGAAAATGACCAATTCTAGGATTGGAACAGGAAATGTATATGAAAAGCCTAGAATATCTTCTTATGCCAGGAAGTAAAGAAGTGTAGGGGGAAATACACACACACACACACACACACACACATACACACACACACAAAATGATGAAGTATGCCAAAGGAATTGGGCACTAATTATAAGTACTCTCTATAGCCAAAGCTGGAACAACTTGAGCAAAAAGATAAATAATATATTATTGAATTGTAACACAAAACAAAAGGTAAATAGCACATCCAGGAGTGGTGGCATATGCCTGTAATCCCAGCAACTCAGGAGGCTGAGTGAGACTGGAGGATCACAAGTTCAAGGCCAGCCTCAGCAACTTAGCGAGGAGACCCTAAGCAAATTAGTGAGGCCCTGTCCAAAATAAAAATAATAAACAAATAATTTAAAAGTGGGTTAAAAAGGATAAATAGCCATAAATCATACTGATGTAAGTAAGTAGTTGAATAAATAAAAACGTGGAGGAAAATAGACAAACGTCCCTTGCAGATAAAAATCAAATTAATTTTTGAATATACTCCACTTTCAAGGAGATAGAGCATAGCTCCCTTACTCCTTAGGTGGAGGATGTGCATGGTCGTTTCCTTCCAAAAAGTACAGTATGCAAAGGGGGAGACAGTGAAAAGAAAACTTTTGGAAAAACCTGAAAAGCACTACCCTACAGGTAAGCCAGATTAGCATCAGTTGTGATAGGTGATGTTGACGGTGTGCGCTCTTGATGTGATGTGTAAGAATGGCACTCACACATTTGTGGTTTTTTTTCTTCCCCCAAACCTACAACCATAGTCCAGTCATAAGAGAAACCCCAGAAAAATCCCAACTGAGAGACATTTGACACAATACTTGACCAGAACTCCTCAGGATGTCAGGGCCATCAAATATAAGAAAAAGTGAGAAATGGGAACAGCTCAGAGAAGCCTAAGGAAACATGGTGACTGAACACAAAGTAATAATCTGAATGGGATTCTGGAAGAAAAATAAATAAATTAGGTAAAAATTAAGGAAATATGAAGAAAATATGGACTTCAACTAATGACAATGCATCAATATTTATTATGAAAAATTAATCATACTAAAGGAAGATAATAATAATAATAGAGGAAACTGGGTGTTGGTTGTATAGTAATTCTTATTATCTTTAATTTTTCTGTAAATCTAAAACTATTTTAAAATGCAAAAATTTGCTTTCAAAACTACATTGTGTGTCTACTATGTGCCAGGCAATGTGAAAACAGATAATAGGCCCTGTTGTCATGGAAATTATTGTTTGGTTGGCAAGATAGGCATTAATAAATAATTACATATATAACTATATACATATTCACTTTATAAAAGAAGATTACTGAATAAGATGGTATTCTAACAGACGAATTACTCTAGTTTGAGGGTTATGAATTTTCTCAGTAAAATGGCATTCAAACCAAATAGGAATTCTCCAGCCACTGATGGGGAAAGGAAAATCACTAAAAGCAGAAGGAATAGCATGTGCTAAGAACCCTAAATTCCAGGAGGAATTTAGCCTTTTGATGAAGCAAAGAAAAAAACATTATTCTTGGAGTTCTGAGTTCAAGATGGGAGAAGGGAGTGGTGTGTACCCTGGATCCACAGACCCCCACTGGGCTGATCCATAGAAATATATTTCAACAAAATTGGTTCCTTTGTAGTCCTGTGAACTTTATTTTACATATTTAAAAATATTATTTTGAGAATGTGTTCATAAGCTTTAACAGGAATGTTTAAAGGGGATCAACATGCCACCAGGCTAAAGATGTTAAACTTTATTCCAAGTATAATGAGAAATCATTAAAGCATTTTAAGCTACTTAGAATTCTTTATCAGCTCAATATGCCTATAGAATGAAGCCCAAACTCCTCACTGAATTCTGAAAGACTCTCCACGAAACTGTCATCACAGCCACCACCATGGCTTTTTGTTGTGGTTCAGGGCCTGCTCTCCCAGTATCCACCTTGCTCTCTGCTCAAGTTCCGCCAAACTCCTTGAGTTCATAGGTCAAAGCCTGCTGTTTCCTGTTTTCTTATTTGCACTCATGCTGTTTTCTTTCCTGTTCCTATAAAACTCTTTCTTCCGTATCTGTTTGTTTCTACACTTGGGTCAAAAATAACCATCTCTACAATCCTTTTCCTGTCTCCCTAGATTGAAATGAAATTCCTCTGTTCTGTACACCATTGTATCCTCCGTGTGGCAGACAGAAAGGTGGCCCCTGAAAATGTCCACATCCTCATCCCCAGAATTTGTAAATATGTTACCTGATGTGGTAAAATGGACTTTGTTGATACAATTGGGTTAAAGATCCAGAAATAGGAAGATTATCCTAAATAATATGTAGTACCCATTACAGATGCAGGAGGTCCTTAGGAGAGAGAAGTTGGAGGGTCAAAGTGAAGGAAATTGATGACATGATCAGAGGAGGTTGCAGGGAGGGAAGAGAAAGACAGTGTGTGAGGGAGAGTGAGTGCTAAGCTTTGAAGGAGAAAGGGGCTACAAGCAAAGAAGGCAGGTGGCTTCTAGAAGCTGAAAAAAGCAAAAAAAAAAATGTCTCTCCAAGAGCCTCCAGAAGAAGCACAACTTCACCAACACTTTGATTTTAGGATTGCCAACTCCCTGATGCATAAGATAATAGATGTATGTTGTTTTAAGCCACTAAATTTGTGTTAATTTGTTGTAGTAGTGGTATGAAACAATACACTAAGCATACCTCTCTCTAGTCATTTATTATTATACCTACTTACGTCCCAGGATTCGTGATTACTTATTGAATAACCTATTCAGCAATAGCAGTTATGTGTTGCAGACACCCAGTTCATGGTGCTGAAATACAATAGTGTACAAAACAAATGAAATCCCTGATTTTATGGAGATGATAACACAGTGTCTGGCACGTGGTAGACTTTTAAAAACATTTGTGAATAAATCTGTCAAGCAGAGTTATAGATATGGACCTGAATAAAGCGATGCAAGTGGGCTGAGGGTGTAGCTCAGAGGTAGAGTGATTGCCTAGCATGTGCCAGGCCCTGGGCTTGAGACTCAGCTCTGGGGTAACTTTTATTTAAGTAATAGTTCTATGGAAAATTGTGGTGTTACAGTTCATCAGATGTGGTAAGAGCATGCCCAAATTTTACACCATGGTAAATTATACACCACTATTTCTGAATAAGGAGGAATTCACAGAGAATTCAAACTTTCTTATTAGTTCTTTTCAGTACCTGGAAAACCAAAAGTACACACTAGGTTAGATGTTATATGTTTTACATAAGCAGTTGATTTTAGGTGATGATATATGGGTAGATGAGATGAAACTTTGTCCTGCTTGATTTACCCTGAATACTAGTAATAAGGTGAAACTGAATCCCAAGCAAGTAATCAAGAGGCTCCTCAGCTTTTTAGAAGCACATGTAGAGATAAACACTGTTTATAGTAGCTAAGAAAAAAAAAGCAGTGTACCAACAATGTAAAATAAACACAAAGAATAAATATTGTTTCTTTTCCCAGTTTTCAATGATTTTTCTAAGAATCTTTGAGAGACAGTTCAGGGTAGGTGCTGAACTTCTACATGATCCACCCCATTTTCTTCTCAATGCGAAAGACTAAACAACTAACCATCTAACTGATAACTAATTGCTTAGTAGACAGTGGGCTCTGTTTTCCCAGAAGCTCAGCTGCCCAGTTCAGAAATCTAAGGGTCCCTCAGATTCTGTTTAAAGGTCAAGACCAGCCATGTGAGCTGTAGGTGGATTTCTAGAAAAGCAGATGTAGGTGGAGGAATAGCCGCCATGGAAATTGAGCTGCAGAATTACACAGACTTGGCTATGGGAAAATACATCTGCTCACAGAATGAGCCTCAATAAGAGTTGTCAACTGATCCATGTCCTATGAGAACTTCTTAGATTTTCAAGCAGAAGTTCCCATTGATTAAGATTGAATCATACTAGCATTTAGCACAAATTCCTCTGTGACCAGAGCAAAGGACTTGAAGACTTAGAAACATTATTTGGACTTATAGGAGAGATGTTTCCTATAAAGAGAATTTCCTTCCAGCTCATCTCTGAAATGATAAGAAAGAAGCAGCAAAAACTTCAACCCATAACAATGAGAAAGGAATATGTGACAGTGAATATGAATTTTTCTTAATTTGCTTTGCAATGGGAATGGCTGTAGGATGTGGAGATACATATTTATATCTTTTCTCCTTTTGCCATGTTTATTCATAGAACAAAAATGCTGACTCCAAGGACTAAACTAAGCAATTCTGCTTGGTGAGCCTCAGAGCACCTGTCCTATTAGAGCAGGGCAGTGCCCTCTAAGACAGCCATGGTGCATGTGAGATTTCAAGTGGTTCAGGGAACAGATGGAGGCACGGTGACTGACTGAGCAGGTTGGAGCAAGTCATGGTTCACAGTGCTCACAAAGGATGGAAGAAAGGAACGGACCAGCACAGCAGAACTGGTGGGAAGCTCAGATGAACTACAGGTGCCAGTGAAGCACCACATAGGAAAAATGAGAGTGGAATGAAAGACTTTATTAGAGTACGGACACTTACACTACCCACTCCTTGCACAGACCACCAAGTAGATGCTTATTTTCTGCATACTATCCCCTTCTCCAAACAGAAGGAGACCAGAGATTGATTCTTTAATCCACTATGTTTATTCATAATAGAATAAAAATGCTGCAGAGGCAGATTTACCAGGAGGGTAATAAAGCTGAAATGTTAAGATCCCTTATCTGAGCTGGGCATCATGGCACATGCCTATAGTCCCAGCATCTCAGGAGACTGAGATAGGAGGATCACAAGTTCAAGGCCAGCCTTAGTAATTTAGCAAGGTCCTAAGCAACTTAGCCAGAACCTGTTTCAAATAAAAATTAAAAAGAGCTAGGAATGTGACTCAGTGATTAAGCATCCCTGGGTTCAATCCCTAATACCAACAAAACAAAACAAAACAATCCAACAACACTTATCTGTACAAGCCCCTTTAAAGAGAGAAAGCCTGGGAAGTACTCTACAATGTGATTGATTGCATGGGCATGTAATTTTGTAAACTTTGCAAAAGAAAAATATTTTAACCACAATTATATAGATTGCTTTTTTCAATTCAAGCTCCTCTTTATCATAATCCTTCCAATTTCATACAGCTTTAGAGTGACTCCGGGCATTTTGGAGATATGTCTTTGTAAAAGTCAAGTTGGAAATGCATTTAATTTGGGCTTACAGGGATATATTTATGTAGTTGGTGAATTCTTTTGTGTATAAAATGTTGCTGGCCATCCCAATGCAGAAGGGACTATCCATTATACGGGCTACCTTCAATTGTGACCCAAAGGTGTGGGGACAAAGTTATACAAAGGTATTGTATGGTGCCCAGCATGGGAAATATGTGGATAATGAAGGAAAAACAAGTTACTCTGTGGCAAAATTTTCCGTCATCAGATTTATAAATGGTAAGCAGAGAATTTGGTTCCCTTCACTAGTCAAAATAGAAATTCTCTTGTCAGAATCATGCTTGATCATGCAGTGTGTACAGTTATAAATGTATTATACATATTGTTATGGGAATTACCAAAAAAATAGAATAAATCAAAATTCCTGTGTGTGGGGAATGCAAACATAAACACAGAGAGAATGTATATCAAGCCCTATGATTTATATATCTCAATGGATCAGATTGCCTTATAGGCAAAATAGCTTAAAATAAGAGTTCTAGTGCCAAAACTCTTAGATGCATATTCAAGAATAAGAGAAGATATCTAGTATGAATATTTATTTCAAAACAGAGAAAATTCACATAAAAATTTAAAGGAATGAAACAAAAGCAATAACAATAACAACTGAAATTGATAGAAATAGCTTGATATAAAAAAAAAAAACCTGGAAACATTTTTCAGGGTATCCTAGGGCAATGATTTATTAAGAGAGAGAGAAAACTTTTAACTAGAAATAACAAATGGGCTTTTGGGTAATTTGATAATCCAATTAATGAAGAAGTGAGATTCATATGAACACAAAGAAAAATTTTAATTTCTTGCTGTTTTATATGAAATATTAACATTGCAAAGATAACATCAAACTCATAATATGCCATCATGATGAAGACTCTAATGACAAGCTGGTTAACGAATGTCATCAATTTAAAGATTCTTTTTTTAAAATTTTTTTTTAGTTGTAGATGGACACAATGCCTTTAATTTGTTTATTTATTTATATGTGGTGCTGAGGATCAAACCCAGTGCTTCATGTGTGCTAGGCAAGTGTTCTACCACTGAGCCACATCCCCAGCCCAATTTAAAGATTCTTTAAGACTAGTTATTACACAGGGCACCTTGAAATGCCCTGATATCTTCCAGTTTATTATGTAAGGAATAAAGAAAAAGGCTCTCCAAACTTGGCAGCAATCTTAATTTACATGACATTTCCAATGAGTTGCAAAGCTGAAAGAAAACTCTGAACCACTGATACATTTAAAAATTTTCAATCATGCAAGAGGGAAAAACGAATCATTTTTCTTCTCTTTGTACAGTAAATGAGATTATAAGGTTGTTATATAAATAAACAAAGAGTCTCTAGGAAAAGAAATAAAAGAGAAATGTAGAGGAAAATGTACAGAGTGAATTAATATAAATTGTCATTTCCTGGATTTTATGACATTTGTGGAATTTGTCAGTTTTTTCAAATGTGCTTTTTGTTGTAATGTTTTTTCCTAATTGAGTAAATAGCTACTTTCATACCAAATTTAGATTTATGATTTTGTATTATTTTTACTTAATTTGATCCTGCATTGTGAAAGCTTTAGGCTCCATAAAACCTGTATCAGCCTCTGCTTAGGACATCCTGAAAGGGACAGCCTGGGATGCAGAGGAGAGCAGGGCTGAATATGGAGGAATATTTATACAAATTCAGCCAAATATCTGTGGTTGGAAAGTCAGTGGCCTTCCTGCACTGACCTCTGCCCTGTCTCCCAATAGCAAAACTACCAGTTTGCATGCCTTAGTCACAAGCACAGAGTCATGGTTAGCTCTTTGATTAAAAAAAAAAAAAGCAAAACATATCATAGAAAATTGCAGAAAGTATCATGACCACATGTGACACAGGCTTATCAAATATATGAACATTTTCCTCTACTTTCTTTGGATATAGTTTTTAAATAAATAAAATATAATCAAAGACCTCATTTGAAACCTTTAATTTCCTCTTGTATTCCACATGCTGATAGTAGAAGTTCTGGTTGGATTTGCTTCTTAAATACATCCCAAATCCAATCACTTTCATACCTCCACTGCTGTCATATCCCAGGCCACTGTCACCTCTCCCAGGAACAAGAGCAATAGCTTCATACGTGGTCTCTCTGCTTCTACTCTGAGTCAGTTCTCCATATAGCACAATAATCTTTTACAAACTTAAATCAGGGTTTTTTTTATTACCTTACTTAAATTGAAAAGAAAACTGCCTCCAGTGGTTTTTCCATTTGCAAAGAGGAACAAAAGTCTATGTTCTGTAAGAATCTTCGTGAAGTCAGAGCAGGACCAGGCCTACTCTGTGAGCTCATCTCTCACCACGGTTTCACAGGCTCTGGTCGGTCACTGTGGCCATGCCAAACACTTAAGCTGGTTCCACCTCTGATCCTCACACCTGTGTTTCCTGTTCCCCGGATTGTCCCCTAAACTGCTGGGGCATTGTTCAAGCTTTAGCTCCTCACTACAACTTTCCCTGGCCATAAGATGTCATAAGATAACATCTCTACTTCTCTTTCTGTGTTGCTGTTTTTCAGTGCAGTGCTGTGTCCATTACAAACAGATTTGTAGAATAAATTTAAATTAAACTTCTCAATACCATCACTGACTGTGAGCCAATAACGGAGCAATGACTTCAAAATCAGAGATCGGGATCTTCGACTTGGAATGTAATATCCAGCCAAACTTAATCAATCTTGAAAGCAGAAAAGGACGTTCCTGACATGTTAAGATTCCAAAAATTTATTTTCTGTATCTCTTTCTTGAGAAGCTGGGTAGTTTCCACTAAAATAATAACTATATCAAGCACTAGGGGCACATGGAAAGCAGCACATCAAACCTCCTAGCACAGGAAAGAAATGTCTTATCCAGAGGACAGAAAGTGCCAGGAGGAGGTCACCAGGAAAAGGACAATCTGATAAGAGAGGTCACTCGGAAAAACAAAAGAAACAAAACAAAAACAAGATAAACAGGTGGAAGGTATTATGGCACTTTTGGAATTTAAAAACAATATTTACATAGCCATGAAGTGTAACTGAAAATAGCTCAATAATTCTATTGAGAAAATGGAGTAAGAAAACAAAATCCCTGTTTATAAGAGGAAGTTAATATCTAAAGTCAGAAAATGGAGGAGCAGCAGTATACACATACTATTTGGAAGAATATAACAGTCCAGCAAAACATCTAAGAGAGTAAGAAGTGGTTGCCTCTGGCGAGTTGAACTGAGAAGATGGGGAAGTGTGGAGACTGGAGAAGGGATTGCTGCTTTGCTGTTCAGTCTTTTAGTACTGTCCGCTCTACAACTGATGAAAATAAGAATGTCAAAAAGTTTAAAATTGTAATTTCTCTTGGTAACGATAGTGACAAAAGCAAAAATGAATAAACAATGGAGGCTTTTCCTGTCTCTATGCCCTATGAAATTGGAAAAGATGTATTATAGTCTGGGAGATCTTTGTACATTTGTGGATTACACCCATTCACTCCTTTGGAGCACAGTGGTTTAGAGAACCCTAAAGATTTAAAAGCCAAATTGTACAATGCACTTTTAAATGCTGCATGGTTTAGAAATCTTGTAGTCATTCTAGAAGAGAAAGTGTGTGTGTGTGTGTGTGTGTGTGTGTGTGTGTGATATTTTTGAGAATTATTGGTAGATTTGATCCTGATCAAGAGCACTTGAAGTTTTCCAATAGAATTCCCAGCTGGACTGTAGTCATAATGCTTATGGGAAGATCAAAACCACTTTGGAAAAAACCTTTTAAATAATACGCAGACTCTTTGAAGTGAATTCAGAAATACTGAAAAATAATTTACAAAGAATGCCCTTTTGGAAGTGGTGGGTTAGACAAGGGCAGAACTGGTTTTCATTTTCGTGACTGTTTTTGGAGGTAGATAAGCATATTGTAAAATAAAATAAGAAAGTATTATAGTTGAAGTTTTTGTGCTTTTAATGGTAATGGGGCATGTAATTGAAAATAATAATAAACAGCAACTTTCAACTTAACTTTTCTCCAAACCAGATAGAACTTGAAAAGTAAAAGTTATGACATTTTCAAAATGAAAACTCTTTGTACTCTTGCATGATCCTGAATAGTCCCCCATTCCTAACTCAGCAGTTGTTAGTAATACAATACTAGATTGCATCATTTTCACTGTTATTGAGCAATGCAATCTGGGTGCATTTGATAACTACTTGTTGACTAACTCTTCACCCACAGGAGTGGATTGAAATGACCCCTTCTCTGTGGGTGAGGGAGCCTGTTCCTAAGGCACAAAATCAGGCAGACTTCTGCCAAGACTCATTTCCTTCCCAAGTCATTTGGATGCAAATGTCCTTGGCTTCATCTGACGGAGAGTGTGAGAAAGTTATTTGTAAGGTAAATGGGTAAGAAGATAAAGAAAACTTAAAATCATTTTGTAGTAATCTAGTATGTAGTATGATAAGCGCTACTTAGTTTGTTGTTTTAAGGGTGAGAAAAAGAGAATGGGAAGACTGTTTCAGAGAGAGAGATGATCTAATGGGCACTGTTAGCACAGATACCTGCTTGAAAGGGTGATTCTGGGAAAGAAATGCATGCCTGGTGCAGCAGCCAGTTTTTTTTTGTTTTTTAAATCTAGTAAATACTTTTTTTAAAAAATATCTTCCCTGAGTTTGGGATCCAGGCTGATGCTAATCAACATCATAAAGTAGAAAATTTATTGTATATGGCTCTTCACTTTCACTCACCTCTCAGGTACACAGTATGGGACTGTCAGTATGGCTCACGGGGTCACCCGGAGCTGGCCTACTTCTCAGAATGCCAGTAAACCAGGGATCCCAGCTGGGCTATTATTCTGAACTGTGGGTAGACCCCTCTTGCTCCTTTGGCTAGGAAGCTTTAAGAATATAAGTTAGAGCTGAGCTGGGGCCATTGTTTTGACCTCCTGGGGACAACTGCTTGAGAGAGTGAAGTCAAACAAGAACATTCCAAAAATTTAGAAAGGGAGATGGTGATTGAGAAGAAAGGGGAGAATGCCACAGGAAGTGACTATGCTCCTGAGGGCATTACCAAGCCTGTTCTTTGTTGGTTTGATCTATAAAATCTTTCTTTTAACTTAAAATAGTTCCAGTTAGGTTTGAATTGGAATTGAAATATGCAACCAAGAGTCCTTCCTTAGGAGACAGTAAATGGCCTCAAAGAGAGTCAAGAAGTCATGTGGGTTTTTAAATATTGTAATACTTGGTAAGAGGACATTTTGAGGAAAGATCCTTCAGTTTTTCCTGTGACATACTGCCATGGCTGCTACACGGAGAGGTGATAATGGCTAGGCATTTTTTCAAAATGTAGATTTATTGAGGTATAACTGATGCAAAATGAATGACATATGTTAAAATGTACACTTTGATATATTAATGCACCTGCAAACCCATCACCAAAAATAAAAATAATGAATGTATCCATCACTCTCAAAAGTTTCCTTGTGACCCCATTTTTTTGTTTGGGTCCCAGAGATTGAACACAGGCGGTACTTAACGACTGAGCTATATTCCCCATTCCTCCCGCTTTTTAAAATTTTTATTTAGAAATAGGATCTCACTGAGTTGCTTAGGGCCTCACTAAATTGCTGACGCTGGCTTTGAACTCACAATCCTCCTGCCTCAGCTTCCTGAGTTGCTGGGATTATAGGTGTGTGCCACTGTGCCTGGCTGATTTCTTTTCTTATAAAGGGAATTATTTTGTGAGAATTCTTTTATTGTTTATTTATTGGGGCATAGATTTTTCTACTTATCATAGTTATTTTGTAATTCATCTGCATTGTGTGTATCCATCTCTCTCTCATTTCTAAGAGTACTCTATTGTATGGATTCACCACAATTTGTAAACATTGGGATTATTTCCAGTTGTAATTATTAAAAATGAAGTTGCTGTGAACATTCATGTACAAGTTTTTGCATGTGTATTTTCATTTCTCTTGGTATATGCACAGAAATAGGATCATTTGGTTGTATGGTAGATGTTATGCTTAAGGTTTTAAGAAACCGAACTGTTTTAGTCTGCTAATTATACTTTTCATTCCTACTAGCAGTATAAAAAAGTTCTAGCCATCCTCACCAGCATTTGGTATTGTCTGTTTTTAATGGAGCCACTCAAATGGGTATGTGTGGTTTTAATTGACATTTGCTTAATTACTAACCATATTGAGCATTTTTCATGTGCTTTTATGTTATCCCTGTAACATGAAATTGTCTATCCTAATCTTTTACCCATTTAAACTCTTCTTTAAAATTTTTCAAATAGCTTTTCTTATGTATAATTTATATTCCATAAAATTCACCCATTGTAAATATACAGATCAATGATTTCTAGTAAATTTGTACAGTTGTGAACCGACACTACAATCTCCTTTGAAAACATTCCCATTACAGTCAATCCTCACACCCACTCCAGACCCCAGGCAGCCACAGTTCTGCTTTCTGTTCCTATAGATTTACTTTCCTAGAAATTCCATGTAAATATGATCATAAAATATGTGGCCTTTTGTATTTAGCTTTTTTTTTTTTTAGGTTTAGCCATGTTACTGTATATAACAGTAGTTTGCTCCTTTTTGTCTCTGAGTAGTATTCAATTTTATGTGTGTGTGTGTGTGTGTGTGTGTATGCATATGTATTTAATTATATGGATATATCATACTTTATTTATTCACCAGGTGATGGATATATAGATTGCCTCCAGTTACTGACTTACTAATAATGCTATTGTGAGCATTCATGCACAAGTCTTTGTGGAATGCACATCTTCATTTCTTTTGGGTATATACCTAGGAAAAGACTTGTCAGGTGCATAATAAGTCTATCTTTCACTTTTTAAGAAATCACTGAACTGTTATTCCAAGTGGCTATTCTATTTTATAGTCCCATCAACATAAAATGTGGTTGTAGTTTCTCCATAGTTTCCTTCTGTGGGATTCAAGTCAAACAGCATCCTAGGCTGGTACATGTTGTTATCCATTTCAGAGGACTGAGTCAGGGATGGGTCCTGGGCCAGTGGGTGCTGTGACAGGAAAGCTCTTTCCATAAAGGCTGATGGAAACCAGTTGGTAGATCTTTTCTGGGGAAATTTGACATGAAGTGTTAGGTGACAGGTGCAAATACAGAAAAGGAAGCAGAGACAAAGGGGCTGAGTCTCATGCGGGCAGAGCACTAGAGAGCAGGACTTGAACAGTTGCAGCCAGAGAGCCAGGAGGGAACCCACTCTGCACTGGACCATGGTGCGTCTCCCCTCTGACCAGCCACTCAGCCTTGCCATCTGAAACCCTTGCCTGAGCATTCTAAGGCAGTCACACATGGCCAACCAATTCTTCACTGTCTCCTTCACCTACCTTCTCTAAAACCTGACTCCCTGTCTGTAGGAGATTCCCCCTCTGGAAGCCCTCTCAGATTGAGGCTGTTTATCTGCTCACATGCCTCATCCCTCAGGGTTGGGAGGTGAACTCAGTGCTCTCTTCTCTCTCTCTTGGCCTTTATTTCCCTAGTGCTTTCTGCTCCAGACTAGATCTCTACTCTTTTGTTAATGAAAAAAACAAAGGAGACTTGGCTCACTTGGCCATTGCGCTCCACACTGCTCCTCATCTCTGTCCTTCTTTACCTCTTTATTCATTGAACACCCAGAGCTTAGTATTCCTCTGCTCAAAGATTCACTGCTTCCAGGCAGCTCCCTCAGCCTCTTTGTCTCTGAATCCCTCAACCTCCTCCTCTCCAATACCTGTATCCCCGATTTGATTCCAGCCACCTCTGAAATTGCTGATTTGAACTTTCTCCTCGCTGACAACAACTTCCTAACTTTCCAGCTTCCTTGGTGAAGTACCTCTTCTCCAAGTGTCCTTTCACTTCACCAGGACTTCCCAAACATTGACAACTATGTACTCTCTTCATCTACCGGACTCCTCCTATCTCCACTACCTCTCTCTCTAGCTCAGGTTCCACATTCTGCCATTTCAGACACCCTTTTTTATGTACCATAATTTCTCATTTAATTATAGTACTTCTTCCACACATACCTACTTAAAAAAAAGCAATTTGAGGTACTCTGCCATATATCATCTTCATGTGCATACTTGGGCAATTAAGGGAGTAGATATCATATATTCACTGTCTACAATTTACACTAGGCTCCAGCATCTCGTTGCAACCCTTGTCAATCACTCCCTTCAACAGCCACCTTGAAACCTTTCTACTCTGCTCAAACCTCTGATCATTCCTCAACAAGATGTGCCCCCTACTATCAGCACATGACTTTGCCTTCTGTGGAATGAAGTAAAGGCTTCAGACTCAGGGTTTCTTATGTACTACCCACCAGATCCACAGCTCCACCTATGGGGCTTATGTATCTCCTTTCTTTCCTCCCATTACAATGCAGAGGCAGTCTCCCCTCTGTACCTCCTTCTGTTCTCTGGACCTTTCAGGAACTCTTGATTTATTCTGTCTCTCACACATATCTTTGATCTTTAAATTTTTCTATTTACCAGATTCTTCCCAGTATCATTCAGAAATTACGGCAGCAACCTCAATCATAAAGGAACTCTTTCCTCTTTCATCGTCTAAAACCCACATATACACAAACTCCTCACAGAAACATGCCTGGACTCCACATCCTCTTCCAGAAGCTGCCCTCTTTCTTCCTTCACCATCAGAGCCACATCTTTAAAGATTTGTCCATAATTGTCTATTCTGGCTTCTTTTTCCCACCATATCACTGAAAGTGTGTTCACTGGGATCATTAAGGATTTTTTTTTTCCATTGGCTATATTATTTAATTTAAGGCTTATTAAATAGGATACAATACTGAAAAAAGCATAGAAACTCATGCTAAAATTTTTACAATGTGATATGGGGTCAGTGTCTTTATGCAAATAGTTGACACGTGTTGCTAAAGGAATTTTATAAGGCTAAATCTCAGGGCTTCTTGGGCTTCAAGTCTAATTTTACTTGGTAATTTAATTCATTTGATAAGTTGTGTCTCCTCCCTCATTTTTGAAACAAATTAGGCTGCTCTAGAGATGGAGTGCATAATAAATCAATGCACTCTAACCAGAGAACTGGAGATCTGGGTTCTAGGCATCTTTTCTCTAACCCCAGCCTGGCTACCATCAGATCACTTAGCATCTCTGAGTTTCAGTGCCACATTTTAAACGTGAGGACTTTATGTATGAGAGTGGGGTGGAGTGGATCAAATACCTTCTTGAGGTCCTTTTTAGCCCCTGGAATCCATGGTTGCTGACTTTGGGTCACACACGAGTTGGCAGTCACATTTGTATGCATGGTTCAGCATTCCCATCTTTGAAGTGAGACATTTTCTCTTGCTGCCTAAATTACTTCTAAGTTATAAATTCACTTTTGGAAGCCATATTAACTCTTTCAGTACTCTGATCTGCTCTTTACTAAGAATTGGATTTTCTAGAGGAGAATAGCTAACCAACTGAAATATCTAGTTAGCTCCTTCAGTATGCTAAGTATCCTAACTATCTAAATTCGTAGCAATGAAAGTTTACTCACTGGGTCAGAGCACCAAGAATTACAGCTTCTACCCTGATAACTAGAGCTATTGATAAGACATAGACAATGTTTATATTGACTCCAGTACTATGGCTGTTACCTTGTTAGTCTTTAGTCTCACAGAAAAAGTCTTATAAAAAGCTTGAGGAGAAAGAGGAACATAAATAACCAAAAACAACTTCTCTGTATTGCTAGACTGCCCAATGTGGTGTGGTAGAAAGAGAAGGAATTCAGAGCTAGAACTGGGTTTAGATTGGTTCAGTCCTTAGTTGCAAACTAGAACAAGCTCTTCCTCCTCTTGTTCATCTGTAAAATGGGGATAGTATTGTACTTTTTGGGCCTCCCAGCATGACTGTAAGAATCAAATGAGCCTGTGAACAAAAAATATTCTGAAGTGTAAAATCTGTACAACTTAAGACATTTACTAACAGAGAAATAATAATGTCCTACTGAGAAAGGTGTATTGGAACAAGGAGCCTCTGAATCCTTTGGTAATAGGGCATTAGGTTAATACTTCAGATTACCCAGGAATCATACATGAAATAGCAGAGTCAGAAACTGGTAGAATATTGACTTGTGGAAAGGAGTTTTAGGCAAAGAGAAGCAGGTGAGAATAATTGGTTTCAATTTTCTCTTTGCATGTTGATCTTTCAAATTATAGAAGCTGAGCTATAAACTTGAAGGAGGTGATTTATGAATTTTCAAGCTACAGAGATTCCTTTTGCAGAAGTATTTCAAAAAGATTATTGCTTCAAGAATGGAATGATCCAGAAAGAAATTCAAGTCTTAATGAAGAGGGGGAGGGAAGAATTTAGATGTTAATTTCTTTACAATTTAATAAACTGGGGAAATGAGGTTCTGTATCTCACTTGGCCTGTGTTGGAGAAAAGGTCCTTTTCCCCCCTTAAGTTTTTGACACCTCTCCACCACAAACAAACCCCAAAACAACAACAAAAAACACCACCTCACCACCATATATAAGTAGATCTCTCTGTCCATATGAACTGAATTCATTGCAAAGGTTTTACTATAAATGTAACCCAGATATAATGGAGTATGTGGATTTGGCTACTTCTTCTTCCCGTTATTGTCCTTTCTCACACAGTCCCAAATATGGCACAGTTGTAATTATCTTTTTCTTACATATCTGCTAGAAACATCCAAAGGTTAGGTGCATTATTTTATGCATACAAATTTACCTTTATCCTTCTTCTATTAATGATGTGAACTAGAGCCACCTAGAGTAATGCTTTTCCACATATCTTCCTTTACCTTCATTCTCTTCTATGAACTCACTGTTCTATAGATGGCTAAAGGTCTGCTGTTTATGGGGGGTTTTAGGAAAACATATTTTATTCATATATGAAAGTGATTTCATGGATCAGCCTCCTTTCAGTCCAGTTGAGGAAATAATATTTTGGTTTCCAGGATCTGTACATGTTTTCAGCATCCTAGAGCATAAAGAAAAAGAATGCTCTCTACAAATGCCTGGGATATACCACTCGCTTGTGCCTGCAAGATCCTAACTTGTTTTAATACAACCTACTAGAGCTGGTTGAAGCAGAAAAGGATCTTGATTACTAAATCACTCAGCGAAATCTTTGGGGCAGCCAAGGAGGAAACTATTTTAGCAAAAGCATCGCACAAGCCTCCTTCTACCATTTGGTGCCATCCAGGATGGAGAATAACATGAGCAACCTAGGCCCAATTACAATCAGTATCTTTTTTGTCTGGCTTTCATTCTTAAATTTGGGGAGGTAGAATGCAAAATGGCCTTCAGTCTTTGAGCAGGTATGGGGAATAGGTGTTTGAAATTGATAGATATGGTAAGGTTTGAACCATTCTGGATTTTTTTTCCTCCCTCACTCTGTTTGGGGCAGTGTTTTCCATGGATGAGAGCACTTTGCCAACACTCAGGAAGATTTTAGTAGTACAAGATTGTGACATATAGCACTGAAAACACAGTGAGGAATGTATTTGCTCCTTAATCATCTCAATCTTGATTATTTTAGAAAAAATACAGTATTTGTGCTAGTGTTTCAAACATTTTTCTGCTCTTGTTGATCTCCCATTTTAATGAAAAAGAGCAAATCTCACTCAGGTCAGAAACTTCAGTGGATAGACAATGGAATTATATTATTTTCATAACGTTGTTTTGGTTTTATTATATTTGTTTTTATAATTTATATTTTATTCCTGGTGCTGATACTGGTTTTCTATTTTCAAGTCTTTAAATTTTCCTTTTCAAATCAAACAAATTTCAAATAAAAAGTGAGTCAACTTTAGAAAATATGAAAAATATAACATATATAGCAAGTAGATGTAGCACGAGTCATGAAGTAGAAGCAAATGATTTACGACTCAGAAATGTTGTCATATGGACTGGTTCTGACTCTTTATATATGGCATATTAATTTCCCATCAATATGGCCCCAAATTTTAGTAATCTCATAGGATAGCATGATAGTTTGGCATCAGACATGCCTTGGTTCTGATCTTAGTCATTCTGCTGTCTAGCTTGGTCTTTGGGACAACTTATTTACCTTCTGCTTGAGTTTTTTCATCTGAACAATAATGCAGGTAGCATTAGCTTACAGGATGTAGTGATTTATGGAGATAATGGAGGTAAATTGCCTCATAGTGTCCTGCGCAAAGCAGGTTCGATAAGTGGTAGCTATTATTATCAGAGATGGTCGGTAGTAAACTTCTCATTTTACAGATGAGAATATTCAGACTCTGAGAAGTTATTTGACTAGTATGAAATTAAAATTTATGTTCTTGGGTACAATCATTTCTTGAGCATTGGTTTAGATTTCCAAATCCCCATTTCATCCTATTCCCAATGAGAGAAGGTGTATGCAAAGACTTTGACTCCATATCTGATTGAGTTCTGCATTTTCATAAGGTACTAGTTCCATTAGTTAGATGGACATCAGAGTGCCATCTGATGGTGCTTTTGTGTAAGCTTGATCTCTGAGATGTTCTTTTCAATTTGCTCTGTGAACACTGCTGGTGATGAGGGACTGAATGAAAGGCTGCAATGATAAAGCCTAATCTTTTTATTCTAGTACTTGGGATTGAACTGAGGGCCACTCTACCACTCAGCTATATCCCCAGCCGTTTTTTTATTTTCAGACAGGGTTTTACTAAATTGCCAAGGCTGGCCTTGAACTTGTATTCCTCCAGCCTCAGCCTCCACAGTCACTGGAATTATAGTCAAGCACCACCACACCTGGCTGAAAAGTAATCTTTACTACTGGAAAACAAAACTGAGAATAGGGGCAATTTTATTTTTTCATTTTTCCCCCTGTGTAGTGAATCCAGAGAAGCACCAGTTTTTGGAGATCTGGCTTAGGAGCCTTTGTGGACACAAATGTGAAGAGATCGGAGATCATAGCAAGAAATCTTACCCAGAATTATTATCTCCTAAGGTTACCATGCTGTATGACCTCCTGATTAGGCCAGATTGGTATATGTAACTAAGTATACTTTTCTCTTGCCATATGCAGTGCAGGCAGGCAATCTCTAAATATAAAATTATGCCATATATTTCCAGCATTTCTAGATTTTAAAAAATGATCTTTGTTATTTAAAACAAAAAACAAAGCCTCTGAATGGATTTAAGATAGACTATGAGTCATGGGGAAAAAAACTTAGGAGCTTGAAAATCCTGATCTACTTCCTATCCAGTTTTAGGCTTGGCCACCCCTCCTTCCTCATGCACTTAGTCAATGTGGTCTGGATTAGGTTTGCTCAACAATTTCAAGTGACAGCAGGACCTTATTATAGCATTTAAGTATATAAATATGTATATAAAGTACATGAAGATAAAGTACATGTATATAAAGTACACTTTTCAATTGATGATCTTTTTAACCATTAAAATGCAGTTGTTTTAAGATCACCTCTGTATGGCATTCCTCTTGAGCAATTCAGCAGCAACTTACAGCACCCCTATCCCAGGGATAATTAAACATTTGCATCCAGCATCAGCCATGCCAGTTCAACATGGAAGTCTATGGAGATGAAAATCTGAAAATCACAAAATGTCATCAGCTGTAATTCCCTCTGAAGGCAAAAGATTAGATCTACTTTTTACATAAAATTTTGATGGCTATATCTTTGCTTTCTAGATGACCTTTTATGTAATTTGTGGTTTGATTGCTTGACAAATTAGACTTGTAAACAGGAAACGATCTTAATGAAAAACAGCAGTAATATATTTGCTCAATTCTGCCTGAGATTGGCTAAAAACGAAGATGTCTATGAGAAACACATAATTCTAGTAGAAGAGTAGGATTCCCATGAAATGGTTAATCCACTAAGGAAGCCAAGCCATTTGGTAAATGCAGGGATTTCAGAGTAAGAGTGAGACAAAATGGCAAGTTGCCAAGCAGAGATGGAGCAGGTTCATAGAGATGTTTGTTGCAAGCATCTTGATTTGTGGCAAACTCATTTGCCTCGGGAAGTCACTGACAGTGGGGGAGGTGGAGGAGTAGAAGCTGCCAGTTGTGTCTAACACTGATCCAGACAAAACAGCAATCAAAACTCAGGAGCTGACATTCAATCATTAAAGGATCCTGGTCATTTGTACAGTGTATCTAGCCGACACTGAAAACATCTCAAAGAAGGTGGAATCTCAATGTTGCGGACTAGGAATATAAAACCACAGTATCTGAGCAGTTGTATCTAAACTCAGAAGGGAGTGGTAATAACTTTGAAACAGGACAGGTTTAAAAGCAACACTTGGTACAACAGTGATCAGAGTGGTAAATGTTTAATGTTCATTTGCTCTGCCCCCTTTTGAACAGTATGCAAGTGTACTATACACACATATACAATGATGCCATTATATCATGGCAGTAGTTGAAGAAATGGCTATGGCATGATTAATTGTAGAACAGAATTGCTTGACAGCAGAGCTGTCAGATATCAAAACACTTGCCAGGATTTTTAATTGGACAAGTTGAAGAATGTATAGAGTTGTTGCTGTAACTGAAATCAATCTACAGTTTGGGTAAAAATTAACTCTTTAATACTGCCTTCCTCCTTATCTGCACAATGTCAAAAACAAAAACAAAAACAAAAACCTCCACAGAAATGCTTACAGGCAGACGTGCATTCAAGATTGATGACTGTTAAATAAATAAAGGAGCAGCTTTTGTAAGGCTCTTTGAAGTTTGCAAAGAGCTTTCATGTACAGTATTTTGTTTAATCCTCATAACAACACTCTGAGATTGACTGGGCAAGCGTTTCAATTCCATTTTCAGTGAGGCTACTTGGGACCATGTTTTGTGCTAGACAGTCAGGAGAGAAACATAAATCAGATGACATTCCTGCAGCTGATACATTTAACAAATGAGGAAACCGAGTCTCAGAGAGAGAGAAATGGTCCAGTAAGTTTTACTTGAGATAACCAAATCCATATCTTTGGAATAAAAATCCAATGCTTTTATCCTTTTTACTTGTGCTACTTTTGAAAAGAATGAGGCCAAATTAGCCAAGAGAGAAACACATTTTTGTTGAAAGCTGGTTTCCAAGGCACTCTAAATTTTATACCGCAAAACCAGGTTAGCAGATAACTCAATTCAAAGATCACCTGCCTGTTAAAGCAAGGTTTCTAGACCACTGATTTTATTTCCTTTAGGAGCAACACTGAGTAAACATGCATTCAAACAGTGAATTTTTCAGTTCTGATGTGTAAAGAGCATGGGAGGCAGCACTCCCCGCCAACCAGAGAAGCCTGGACAAGCCGAAAGTCAAGGACTTTCCTGGATCCATCAGAGAACAAAGTTGCAGGACAAAGAGCTACCCCAGAATTTGAAGAAGCAGGTGTTTTTCTTTCCACTGCATTTCCTATCAAGAAAGTAGGTTCAGCCAGGCGCAATGCTGCACACCTGTAATCCCAGCGGCTCAGGAGGCTGAAGCAGGAGTATCACAAGTTCAAGGTCAGCCTCAGCCACTTAGTGAGGCCGTAAGCAACTCAGTGAGACTGTCTTTAAATAAAATATAAATAAGGTCTGGGGATGTTGCTCAGTTAGGTACCCCTAGGTTTGACCCCTAGTACCAAAAAAAAAGTGGGTTCAAAACCTTGGGTAAACTCAGGCAAATCTTTTTTCAGTGAAGATATGTCATAGCTGATGTGAATTGCTGACACTGAATTGCCTCAAGAGGCACATACGGTGCTATTCTTTCTTCCTGTGAAGGAACAAGGTTTCATGACAGGATTCAGGTAGTGATGTCCAGCTCTCTCCACTGTAAAGACACAATGTTTTCCTATGTTACTAGCAAGTAACCTGTGGGGTCATGCTGTGGCATGAGAACATATCCTTCCTCTCAACAACCGCACAACTAACGGTCTCAACATCCATTGATACTTCTTGCCTGAGTCAACCAGCCCATCGTAGTTCACAAAATGCTAATTTTGCTAGTTCTCTCCTTACTTCTATGTGTGTTTTCTGAGAATCATCCATAAAGAAGAGTTTTTCCTTACCAACTGAGGATGAATGATTATTACTCCTAAAAGAGGAAAAAAGCATGGTGAATGCCAAGTTCTTTAGTTACCAACTTCAAAGAGAAAAGATGATATAAGTGGAAAAGTGGAAAGCGGGTTTTTAAACATATTTCTCCTTCTCCTCCTCCTCCTCCTTCTTCCTTTCTTCATTCTTTACTTTCCCCACTGCTCTTCCTCCTTCTCTCTCTTTCTCTCCCACTCTTCCCTCTGTTTCAGAGAATCATAGATTATTATAATAATAATAATGAGTCAATATTCATTATTATTTTTTGATGGTCAAATCCCTACTTCGGTTTGTGGAAATTTCATCAAGAGCCCTAGTGTTGTGTCCACACTAGCATGGTACAGTCTCCTTATTTTCTGGCAAAAGATTTCCCAGGATCATTGTATATCTACCCCATACCGCCTTCTCCAAGGCCTCGGTTGCTTTTATTTAGGAGTTGCTTCTGGGAGTCTTTTCAGTGAATGAATAGGGAAAGTATTTGATAGAAGAGTTTATTTGAAGATGAAGAGAATCCCTATGTAAACTTAGAGCACTGTAGACAAAGCATGTGATATAACAGAGGCCATTATCTTTTGCCAAAATAAGGCTCAGAAAAGATAGCTCATGTCAGCTTACATAGCTCTTAAGTAACAAAACTGGGTTTTAAACCAGGTCTCTGACTCCTAGCAACATTGTTCTTCTACAGTACTATCCACAGAAGAAATTTCTGTTATGCCTATATTCACCAGTACCCTTATATGTTTGGTAAATTTCCATACTATGTGCTTTAGTCACCTTTTTCACTGCTGTGATCAAAAGACCTGATAAGAAAAATTAGAGGAGGAAAAGTTTATTTGGTATTCATTGTTTCAGAGGTCCTAGTTCAGAGATGGCTGACTCCATTGCTGTGGGCCTGAGATAGGCAGAACATCATGGTGGAAGAGTGTGGTGGAGGAAAGCAGCTCAGGATATCACACCAGGAAGCAGAGAGAGAAAGCTCTGCTCAACAAGGACAAAATACACACCCCAAAGGCATGCACCCAGGGATCCATCACCTCTAGTCATATCCTATCTGCCTACAGTCCCCACCAAATTAATCTTTATCATGGGATTAATGCACTGATTAGGTTAAACCTCTTATAACCCAATCATTTTTATCTCTAAACTTTCTTGCACTGTCTCACACATGAGTTTTTTGGGGACACCTAATATCTAAATCATACACTATAATTTCTAATTCCCCAAATTAGAAACTTGAATTTGAAGAATACTGTGAATCTATGGATACTACACAAAATCCATTTTGATAGAGGTAATGGTGGAGTCTTTGGTTTGGGGGCCCCAGAAGAAGGGTTTCTGGCATCAAGAGCCCAAGCATCCATGGCATAATCAGTGTGATCTCCCAGTAGCAGAAACAATGGGGTCTTTGCTGGAGTGATCTTTCAGCATAGCTTGGCCACAATTCTTGGTTGTATGTTCTCCTTGACTAAATTCTCCTAGAATTTCAGTAAGTTCTAATAAATCCTTCCTATCCTTAAACTCCCTGGAGTGAGCTCGGCTGTTACAACTCTAAACCTTGACTGGTACAATATGCCACTTCACCTGAACAGTATGCCATGGCAACAGGTATGACGTGAGATTGTCTCCGAACCAGTTTATATCTCATGATCCAAATGCCCCAACCTCAGCGCACTGCTCTTATCCTTCTAAGTCTTAGAATTGCACATTCACACTCAAACTCAGATCTGACTCTTGATCTTTCTTTACTAATCTCAAAGAGACTGAGGGGAATGGACAAAGATACAACCACAAAAGAGAAGATGCTGGACACCATCAGGAAGTCACTGTTGCCCACAGTGGTGGAGGCAAAGATGATATTGAGGCCAAATGAAGACACTGCCATTTGAACAGTGTTTACCACTCACACAGCTGCACACAGTGTTTCATAATCTTCCAAACATTTCTGTGAGGGTTTTCTCAAAATAACCATTTTATGATTAAATGACCTAGAGTTCAGAGAGAATAAGTGACAGATTTGAGGAAAAATTTATTGACTCTTTTATTTTCAACATGGAAATTGCAAGATTAAATTTGTTGTTGAATGGAGACTTCCATAGCAAAGAAGATTATGAGGGTGCATCTAGTTTAGAAGGCTCCAGGGAAGAAGTGACTAATTCTAATAAGCTCATAGCCTGTAACTCCTCTTTTGGATTCAGATGCACCTCTTCCAGAGACAAGAGCTTCTGCTACATTGGCCCTCTGATTGTAGATTATTGGAATTGCTTTGCCATTTCTTCTTCATGTGTAGATGATTGTATCACAAGCTCATTGCCGGGCAGTGGTTGGATTTTAGTTATTCAACAAATGCATGCTAATGCCTACAGTGAGCCAGGTGCTAGGAAAAGAGAGGTAAAGAAAACAAAAATCAGCCTCTGCCCTCATAGAGTAGTAGTTAAACAGAGAGACACTTAAACGAGGAATGATATTGCAGAGCAGTTGTTTGCCTCGTGATAAGAATTGTATGTTAGCCTTCAATTCCCAAGTCTCATTTTTGACCTGAGTCTGAGTCTCCAGAGGAAGCTCTTGAGAGCCTATTTAATAAGTGTCCCATGTGAGTGTGTTCAGCAGGGAAGTTGATGAACACTCACTGTTTTAGGTGAAGTGTGAGGTGCTGGCGAGCTCCTAAAAGGGGCATTCAAACCAGATGTAGATCAAAGAAGTTTTTCAGGGCTGACAGCTAAACTGCAATCTGTAGGTGAACAGGTGTCAGTCAAGTAAAGAAGTAGGGGAGAAGGGAAAATTTTTCTGAGTCTTTTTCTCGATTCTGGCACAATCTGGAGGTCAGAGGCCCCATCCGGGTTGCTGTAAAGGAGGACAGAATGTTTGGGACTCCCTCCATGACAAACAGGATACAATCTACAATTGAGATGGGCAGAATTTCTATTATCCCAAGAACACTGTGTAACTTCTTGCACAGTTGAAAGTCTTCCAGTAATTTCTGACTCCCCCCAAACTTTATTACTAATACACTGTTGTTGGTCAAAAGCCTTACTTACAACATAAAGTCTATTAACATATTTTTTGTATATTATGAGTTTTATATATGGTGAAAAATACACAAGAACCATAAGAAATCACTATTTTACCGCCATATATAATTCACTGGAGAGACAAACTGCTTGGGAAGAAATGATAAGGGCCGTTTGGTGTTTTAAGCAGATACAACACTTGAGCTCACCAAAATAGCAGCATGAGATGGCTAAGAAATTATTACAGTACTACAGTATTACTACAGTTAGCCTTACGTAGTTATGATTTAATACTGTATGTTTACATTTATTTACATTTCTCTTCACTGCAATTGGCACAGTTTGCAGCCTGTTAATGTGAATTATTTCTGATAAATTTGAACTTCATAAAATGGAATTGTGTATGTTCAATGACAGTAAAATATAAAAAGTAGACTAGTATTGACATATATTTATGCATTCTTGCCATACCTAACTTTTGTATTTATAGGCTATGCCATTTGCAAATTTCTTTTTCAAATTGTGCCAAATCAAAAACAAGAAGGAAAGAAAGAAAATAATTCAAGTGTAACAAATGTAAATGGAACCTTATAGTTCAAACCTATATTGCCTAAGGGTCAACAACAGTTGCAAATACAAATCTATGAAGATTCACAGGGATTGGAAGAAAGGTAATAACCTTTTGACAGTCAGTCCAGAATGAGCAGAGGAGGTCCTTGCTTTTACATGGAGACACAGATATCTCTCAAAGAAGGCTCTTCGCTCATATACTGTAAACTTTGAGGATTGAGACTATATCTTGCTTACTGTTTTATTCCTGATGCCTAGCAACAAAATATATATTATTTAAATGCACAAGTCAAGTGAGTAATGTTTTCATTTTGGCCATAACTACAGCCTGTTTTTCCACACTTTTCTCCCCAAAGTTTATTACTGTTACTATACCAAACATTCTTTCTCACAATATCTCAAATAATACAGGACGTGTGCCAGTATAACACTATCTCCAAACTATCAATACTTGGAAAAACTTCCAATAATATCTAGATCCTGCCCTCAGCTACTGCAAATCTTCAAGCAAGAGAGCATGAATTCCCATAAAACAGGGCTAGTGATTCTGGATAATCTATTAGTATTTTTATGTGCCTTCAGAAAACTGATTGGGTCTAAATTAAACTCTGGTTCTCTAAGCCTAGAAGGTATTTAGTGTCTTGCCTACTCATTTTAAATAAAAAATAAAACCAAACAGGTAAACAAAAAATATAGTACCACATTACAAAATAAGTGCAAGAAAGTCTAACAAATTTCTGGTTCTTCTTCTTTAAAATATCATAATTATTTTAATACCTTCTTTCCTTTTAATTGTAGAAAAATATACATAAAAGTTAACATTCTAACTATTTTTAAGTGCACAACTCTGTGACATTAAACACACTCACAGCATTGTTCAAGGATTACTATCATCTATCATAAGAATATTTTCATTTTCCCAATCTAAACTCTATACTCATTAAACAATAACTCTCCATTCTCCTCTTCTCCATTTTATAATTGCTTAGTAATTCCGAAAGTTTTTGTTGATTTTTTTTACATTTAAAAATAACATCATTTGAGAACAAAGATAGTTTTATTTGTGTTCTTGATCAGTCCACATTTTACTTAATTTTCTTGTCTTATTGCATTAGTTAGGACTTTTAGAATGATGTTGTAAGGAAGTGCTACGAGAAGACATCCTTTCTTTTTCCTGGTATTGATAGGAAGGCTTCTATTTCCTCTCTGTTAAGAATAATGTTAGGGGCTGGGATTGTAGCTCAGTGGTAGAGTGCTTGCCTCGCATGCATGAGGCCCTGGGTTCGATCCTCAGCACCACATACAAAGCAATAAAATAAAGACATTGTGTCCATCCACAACTAGGAAAAAAAGTAAAAAAAAAAAAAAGAATAATGTTAGTTGCAGATTTCTTGTGGCCGCTCTTTATTAAATTGAGTATGTTCACCTGTATTCTTAGTTTACTGAGAGATCTTGATGTGAAGAGATATTGGATATTGTCAAATGCTTTTTTGACATCTACTGATATGATCATTCAATTTTTATTCTTTAGTTTGCAGAGATGATGGATTAATTGATTTTCATTTATACCAACCTTGCATGCCTGGACATAACCCCACATAATCACTGTGCATAATTCTTTATGTAAATTGCTATATTCAGTCTACCAATATTTTGAGAGGGATTTTGCATCTATGTTTATGAAAAATATTGGTCTGCAGTTTCCTCTTCTTGTAATGCCTATTTGGTTTTGGTATTAGGGTAATGTTGGCCACATAGAATAAGTTAGAAAGTGTCCTTCTGCTTGCATCTTCTTAAAGAGATTTTAGAGGGTATAATTTCTTCCTTAAAAGTTTGGTAGACTTCACCAGTGAACCTATCTTGGCCTGGTGCTTTCTGATTTGGGAAGGTTATTCATTATTGATTCAATATTCTTACAGTTTATAGTCCTATTTGGAATTATTTTTCTTCTTGTGTGAGTTATGGCAGATTGTGATTGTGTCTTTTAAGAAATTGGTCCATTTTATCTAAGTTATCAAACTTGGGGCCACAGAGGTGTTCATTCTTTTTTTTTTTTTTTTTTGGGTACTGGAGATTGAACTCAGGGGCACTTGACCACTGAGCCACATCCCCAGCCCTATTTTGTGTTTTATGTAGAGACAGGGTTTCACGGAGTTGCTTAGCGCCTCACCGTTGCAGAGGCTGGCTTTGAACTCCCGATTCTCCTGTTTCAGCCTCCCAAAGTGCTAGGATTACAGGCATGCACCACCGCGCCCGGCTTGTTCATTCTTTTATTTTATTATTCTTGGAATGTCCATATGGCCCACAGTGGCTGTGGTTTTGATTTGCTTTTCCATAATAATTAATAATGTAAACATCTTTTTGTGTGCTTATTGGCCTTTAATCTTTAAAAATGTATCAAGTATCTGAGTCTGGCTAAGAATTTTACTCTTTTCCTATGCCCTAAGCACATGTTTATTGTTCTGTTGGGACCATCTAGCACTATGTTTACTGCTAGGGAAGGGAGAGAAACTGAAACATTGTCCAATGACAAATACTTTATGTACACAATCCAGATACTTATCATTTCATTATGATGACAAGCCTGCTGAGTTTGAATAGCTCATTGAAGATAAATATTTAATAAATTAAAAATAATGCAACTGTTATATTCCCATAATCTTGTTGTCAAACAAAGAAACAAAGACTGGGAAAATGGATAAATTCAGTCTATAATCTGAGTTGGAGCTACTCATGAATACACTAAGTCCAGAGGATGGCTGTTCTAGTTAGTTTTCTTTTTACTGTTGTGACCAATAGACCTAACAAGAACAATTTTAGGGGAGAAAAAGTTTATTTGGGGATCATGGCTTCAGAAGTCTTAGTTTACAGGCAGGTAGCTCCATTCCTCAGGGCTCGAGGTGAGGCAAAACATCATGGCAGAGGGGTGTGGTGGAGGAAAATGGCTCAGGACATGTCAATAAAGACAGAGAGATCTGCTCAGCAAGGACACAGTATAAACCCCAAAGGCATGCTCCCAGGATCCCACCTCCTCTAGTCATACCATACCTGATTACAGTTACCACGAAGTTAATTAGGGGATTAATGCACTGATTAGGTTAAGACTTTTATAACCCAGTCATTTCATCTCTAAACTTTCTTGCATCATCTCACACGTGAGCTTTTGGGACATCTAATCTAAACTATAACAACGGCTGAGAATAGTTCTTCAAACTAACCTAAGTAGTCTTTCAGCCCATCACACAAATACCAAAAAATCCTTCTACTCCTTTCTTTGATCGGGATGGGGTGGGTGGGAGGTGAAAGGAAGAAAAGGCTTTCATCTGTTCTTGTGTCTTTGGTCAAGGCAGCACCTCTCTTTTGCCCAGTCTTTGTCTCTCTCTCTCTGTCTCAGTCTTTCTCTCTCTCACCCCTCTTCTTAGTGTATTGCTGCTATGGGGCTCTTACTCTCAAAGCTAAAGAGAATAGGCAGAAAGCCCCACTATGCTACATTTAGCTTATCTTAGAATAAATATGTTCAGAAAGAATAATGGAGACAAATTTCTTGCTATGTTGAGTTTGGGTTTCAGAGAATTATTTTACCTCTTAAATTGTATTTTAAAAATAACTAGAATTATGCAGTAAAAGAAAGGTTCTCCCCATCTTGAATATATGCAAAGTTCAAAGAACATTATCTGTGAAATAACTGCTTTTGCAAATTTCATTTTAAGAGATGAGATTTAGGAAGACAGCTGAATTCTTTTTCTCCTCCCACCTCATCCACATATAGAAGAGCTTTAAGTGCTCTTAGATTCAAGTGCAAAAGAGGACACCTTTTTTCCTGTTTATTCACAAGGCAGAGAATCTGGCTCTGATGAAGGCTGTGCCTCTTGTCATCAGTGTGTCTTTTGACTCCTTTTGGAAGCTATAATCCAAGGAGATAACGGTTCTGTAGCATGGAGTTATATTTGAAATGCGACTTCACCTAGAGAGATTCTAACTCACCTCTTAATCAACAAATACTTTCTTTGAAACCATAATATTCTTTATGTATTTATTCCTCATCACCTATTTTTAGACTGTGAACACAGGATAAAAACTAAAAAAATATTAAATTTAAAACTATTAAAAATATTACCTAGGAGCTGAGCATATGATTCAGCATTGAAGTTTCTGGAGACTGCTGACATTAGATGAGATGACAACAGAATTTTCTGTGCTACACATAAGGCAAACTTTGCTCCTTAGAAGGAGCAAAGGGACATGGAAAAAAATCTAGACAGGGTCATAGTACCTATGTCTGGGTTCATACTCCAACCCTTTGCAGCCATGTGATTTAATCACATTACCTTACTTCTCTAAACCTGATGTAGTTTGGATTTTGAATGTCACCCAAAGGCCCATGTGTTGAATGCTTGGTCCTCAGTCCATGATGCTATTGATAGATAGTAGAACCTTTAGGAGGTGGGGCCAAGTGGAAGAAAGTTAGTTCATTGGGGACATGTTCTTCGAGGGAATATTGGGATACTGGCCTCTCTTCTCCTCCTGGTTTCCCAAATGCCAAGTTACGAGCAGCTTCCTCTGCCAAGTACTCCTGCCGTGATGTGCTTCCTTGCCACAGGCCCAAGAGGGACGGGACCAACCAATCAGGGACTGATACCTCTGAAACTGTGAGCCAAAATAAAAGTTCCTGTCTCAAAAGCTGATTATTTCAGATATTTTTGTCATAGTAACCTGATACAGAATTTAAGTTTCCTCAACTGTGAATTGGAGAGAACATGGATTAAATGAAATGATCCATGTTGCAGAAATTTAGTTTTAAATTCCAAGGTGCTATATAAATGTGAAATAATAGTTGGATTAATATATGTTGCCATTTCTACCATTTTCTCCTCTCTTTCTGCTCTTGTATGATTTAACTTGCAGGTTGATAAGACATTTCAGATGCATACATTGAACCTGTAAGAATGTGATCATTCCCTATTCTTATTCTTTTGCTCACTAGCTTGCTTTTTTATTCGATAATGAGATGTGTGTTAGTACATATGAACCTACTTGGTCTTCTTTATAAACACTGGCTTGCATTTGATTAATAAATAGCTGTTGTTTTTGTTAGATACAGGACTCAAAAGGAGAAGGTCTCAGGCTTGTCTTCATTAGTTCTTTGTGTTAGCCTGGCTACATTCTTGCTGGTAAATCCAGTCTGTTGCTGTGTTAAGATGCTGAGGTTCACAAAAACATGGTTTTTCTCTTTGATTACACTTTCATTGCACTGTATAGGCAATGACAGTGGAAACAAGGAGCCAGATAATACTCATCTGTCTCTCCAGCTGAAGCAGCCAAATGTAGCAGGCTTGTCCTGTAGTACTAGGTGATCAGACAAGTCTACCATTTTAGCACAAAATAGCAGGGGACAATATTGCCTTTGTGCTAAATTCTAGGCTGCTCTGGATCTAAGCCTTTGGGAATGTTCACAGTATTCTCAAGCCTGTTGAAAAGCCCACACAAAGAGATGGATCTTGTATACCCTCATAAATAGCTTGGTATAGACACCTTTCCTGGAAAGCCAAAGGAAATTCTCAGTCCCTGATTCCTGGCTGGGAAATGGTCCCTCCAGTTTGAGACTGTTTATTAAATGTGAATAGACTGTGGATTATGAATCACTTCACCAAGCATTCAGAAACCATGTATATAAGAATCTGACCAAATAATTTAAGAAGCTAGAGTGCATTGTGTGTGGGGTGCATATGTATATGATTCATGATTTCTGGCGACTTCTTTGTACAGTTAGAGTAAAATCTATTTTGCTTTTGCATACTTATAGAGGAGTCCTCCCTAACAGTTTAATTTTATATTAGAATAAAAACTGGAATTGCAATGGTTTTGCTGGTTCTTTGTACTGCTGAAGACTAGAGATGATCACCTCTTGTTTTTCAGGAACTATTTTTCCCCAATAGTTTTTGTAGATACAACCATAGATTGAAAACATTAGGGATTGCATGACTGTAGGGAAAGCAAAGCTTCTTTGGACAAAATATAAATCTATTAGAAAGCTGAGCTGGCAGCTGGAGAGGGAAACTGAAGCATCTCAATGGGATAGAAGGAAATCAGAGATGGTGGCAAGCTCTGGCCTAAGTAATTCTGGCTGATAAGAAATTCCCTTGGCAAGGAAAAGATGTTGGCATTTTATAAGAGTGATGTCTAATACTAATTTTGAATTTATTTCCTAGAATATTCTATGCTATCTCTCTCAGACTTCAGTAAAACTCGATTCATACACAAGTCTGTGCCAGTGATTCACTAGGGAAATGGATGATTTCATGTCTTACCAACAAGAGTTATGTGGGTGTGGAGGAGGCAGGACAAAGCGTACTGAATAAGGTGAGTCCCAGATCAGAAATCACAATGTAATAAAAGAAATTGGAACCAAAGGTAGCTGGAGAAAATATTAAGCATGCAGATTTCCTTGGAGACATAAGGGAAAAGAGGGAAGTTTGAATATCAAAAACAAAAATGATTGCCGAAGTTGAAGGAATAGGAGGGTTGTATTTGGGAGATACCAGAAATATATCAAATACACACATGCACAAACTTTTATACCCTGTATGCTCTTGCAACTGCAACAAAAATATTTGGGGTAGGAATACGATCATCTCCAACCCCAGAGGCCCCTGATTTGTGATGTTATACTCTAAGAAGAGTCAATATATGTCTGAGAAAATATTTCCAGATCCTCTTGGCCTATTTCTGCCCAGAATCAGATCATTTATGGAATGCAATATTAAATGTCACGGTTGCTGTGGTATGCTTCTGTCAGTGGGTCATGTTTCATGTTCTGTTGCAATGAGACCCCCTAGAGATAATCCCGGCAAACCTTGTGGGCACTGGAATAAGAATGCCTCAGCTTCCAAGGAATCCACAGCATAGCGGGAAAGAAAGCCAACCACACACTTTATCAAACAAAATGTGGTAAGTGCTATAACAGAGATACAGACTGTGGTGCTGTAGGCACTCAGAGGAGGGAATATTTTATTCCGCCTGGGGGGTGCAACTGGGGAGGCTGAAAGAAGCATATGGTAACAAGGTAATGTTTGAGCTGTGCCTTGAGGTATCTACCTAGAGGAAAACTGGGGTATCACAGGAAGAAGGAACAATGTGTACAAAGACCCAAGGTGTGGAAGGGTTTGCTATGGCAGAGAACAGCAGGTCCTATCTGTAGGGGTTATTCAGAGGGACAATGGAAGAGAATTGTCTGTGATCATGTCACTAAGGAGTAGATATGTGGGGCTAAGAATTTGGATTTATGGGGAGCCATATTATTCCATGACACCTACAAGGGTTTAAGAGATTGGGAAAGTTGCCAGGGTCTTGTTTTGATGGAGAGGAAGAGGGTGGTCAGGTCTGCAGTTGGAAGAGCTGTAAAGAAACACATGACTGCGGTCCATGATTTTTATCTCCTTCTGACAGCTTTCTGCCCTTGACTATAATTCTTCCTGCATCTCTAATACATGCTAATTGATATTTTAGGCTCTAGTTTATCTTGATCCATAAATTTTAGCCAGATATGATGTGGATAAAAATGATAGCGCAGGCAGAGACAACCCCACAGTACAGCTGTTTCAAAACCTTCCACTTGATTCACCTTACCTCCATCTTCACCGTTGCTCTTTGAATGTTTAGAAAAATACTAGTCCAGACATGGAAGAGTTAGACTATAAGGTTGGAGTGAAGTATTATCATTTCCATCACCATCATTTGCATCAGTGTGGTTGTTCTTATATTTATTGTAGTATTTGAGAAGATGGAAGAATCTATTTGTCAAGATGATTTTAAAGATGAAAATTCACATACAAATACATTTGGCATATAGGATGCACAGAGTTTCTTTTTAGTGTCTAGAAATAAAAAAGGCCAACATTTCAAGTGTTTTTTTTTTTTTTACATTTTTTACTAGCATACTAGAGTAATTGAAATACATAGTTGTTGCAATGAATACATCTGCAAAAAATCTTTCCAATGAAGGTGACAAATACAAATATACTAGTTTGGGTGAGGTTTGGCTGCAAATAGGAGTCACCCAAAAAACATTAGTTCAAACAGCATAAAAAGTGAGTTTTCTTTATGTAGAATTCTAGAAGAAGGCAATCCAAAGACAGGATCTACTGGGAAACAGTATTGCTATTTATTACCAAGGTTCTTCTTTGGCTGCATCAGCTCCAGCCATCATAGCTATAACCCAGTCAAAAGAGTAAGGGAAAAGGAAGAGAGAACAAAACGTTAACACTAGCTTCTTTTAAGAAAAGTCCAAGATACTTCCACATGACACATTCACATATCTTTCACTAAACACATCTTAGTCCTACAGCCATATTTAGACACAAGCAAGGCTGAGGAAAGTAGTCTTTTTTTCTGAGTAACCATGTTCCTGGATAAAAATCAAGGATTCTATTAACAAGAAAAATAAAAGGAAGTCCTATATTGGTGGACCACTGACAGTTGTTATTATACTCTTCCATGGTTTAGAATATTTATTGTCTCTGGAAGTCCTACCAATTGGGGGGAATTGCTTGTCTAGTTCCTATATTGGGAGAAAGAGGGCAGAAATGGAAAGAATAGTCTTTGAAGGGCAATGTGGGAATAAAAATGGTGTGATTATTAGGTTCCCAATTTGACAGTTTCTCCTTTTGCTCCTAAAAGAACTTCAACCAAAGAATGTTATTATATTGTATTTTGTGAAAAGAGCCACAGGTCTGGGTTGGAGATGTACAGATACAAGAAAATCTATCCATACTATGAACATATTTTTGATGTTCTCTATTCTTAGGGAAAAACCAGTCAAGACACTAGAAAAACATAAAAGTTCTTGTTAAGAAAATTCGAGTTCTGAGCTAGCAAGATCTGATGTGGATATAAACTCTGAGATTCCTTCTATATCAGACTCAAAACTCACTGAAGCTAGATATGGGTATTCAAGTATATGTAAGCCCTATTTTCTAACAAGGTAGAATGCAAGAACATACCATTAGGGCCCATTCATTGCTCTCTGCTCTGTATGCCTCACTCCTCTGTGCACAAGATTACCTTCCAGGCTGGATGATAAGCTTTCATTTTTAATCACCCCATTTTTTTTCCTCTCAGAGAAAACCTAATCTCTTCAAAAGCACAGTAATGTTTAATCTCTTCAATGTACAATGATTTTTAATCTACTAGAAGGCAAGTAATTATAAAGATATTCTAGAATCTAAGGAATATAAAGCTGGAACCACCTAAAAGTCTAAATCCTGTTTAAGCTAATCTGCAGCATATATATAGCTGTGATTGAGATCAATGAAATCTAATGAGGTGTAAAACACAATTTTTATGTAGAATTATGCTAATTCTTTTTATACATCAGATTTAGTGACTTTGAGGTTAACTAAATTTTATGGCGCTGATATTAAGCCAATCCATTTCAATACAATTCAGTCAATTTTAAATATTCTATAAAAGGTATATTTTTAAATATATGCATATCCCTTTTCAAAGGATTTAAAATTGGCTGCCCCTTTGGAAAACTAAAAAAAAGAGAGAAAGAAAAAAATTAGGCAAGCGCCCAAAGTCTGGTTGGAAAACCTAAACAAAATGAGAGTAAAAGATTAAACAGCTCTGAAATGTCTACAACTGAAAAGTTTCTATCTGGCTTTCACAGTAAAGCCAAACTCTTTCAGAGTCTGCTCTTAGATAGATTTAATTACAGATAAAATTCTATGAGCAAGCAACTGTTAGAGAGGAGGAAAGCTTGCCATGGTTCCCATACAGGAATGGCAGAGGGAAGTTTTTCCTATAAGAGACACTTTGTTGTTTCCTTGCAATGCTGGAGCAGGAGACCTCTGCTTAGTAATCTGCACAAAACTGAAAGATGTGTGGCTTCTACTACTATGGGGACAAGTTCCCATAACACAAAATCATGTAGGCCCATGAGTATAATTTAGGGAGTATAATTTAGGGGGTCTGAGACTGGACTACTGATGTCAATAAATAAATAAATAAATAAATAAATAAATAAATAAATAAAATAAAATAACATTCTGGTCAACAGGCATTGTCTAGTCAAATTTTCATTTATTTAGCAGTATCTTCTCCTGAAACAATTGGTCTAACAGAAGTTTCTGAAATATAGGCAGTCCAATTTAAATCCAGTGTAAAAGTCACACACTCACATGGAACACAGGTCAGTAGCAGTACCCACAGTACTTGCATCTGAGCATAAGCACGGTAAAAGTCTAGATGGAGTTAGGGTGAGCCAGTGTCCTAACTTAATAGCACAGCCTTCCATGCCTGCACAGTAGCTAAAAACTCTGACTTTGGATGTCATCATTTTTTATGATTTCTACTTGGAATTAAGGAAACCACAGGGGACTACTTGCAAATCTTCTCTGTAGTGGCTCCACCACACTTTTTAATACCTTCTTTGTTGTTTTAAATTTTAATTTATAAAAAAATTAACAGGCAAAAGTGATAATCAGCAGTTTTAAGTGAATGAAAGACGGTTAAATGATTTATTGTTTGTTGAAATTTCTAAGAATCAGTAGATTTTCATTAGAAGGGAAACTTGTGGTGTCTCTGACACGTCTTATTGAGACCAGGTTGAGTGTACACATCCCAAATGGGCCAAGTTTTACTACTACAAGGATTATGGGATCATCATTAAAGTCTTAGGATACTTGAAAGTCATCATTTCATAGTTCACTTCAGAGTTCAAGAAAAAGTATGGAAGAGGAAGTAGTGAGTATTTATCATTTGTTTTAATCCTTATATTTGGAAATATGTGCTCAAAAGTCTTCAAACATTTTTCAGAGCTCCCCCATGAAAGGTAGAGATTACCATTTCTAAATTTTATTTAATATAATAATATCATAGGAGGAGAACTCAGCAGCTGTCTTCTAACTGAAATTACATTTACTGATCACCTACCACAAGCCCTTGTACAATGTATGATGATGTAATGAAGGAGATTCTGCCCTCAAGGAACTTACAGCCAAATTGAAGCAATAAAACAAAAACAAGTATATTGCAAAGTAACTGTCTCTGGAGATCAGGAAAAAGTATAATTGTTAAGGTTTTTATTATGGTTTGGATATGAAAAGCTCATGTGACTGACAATGCAGGAGGTGAAATGATTAGATTATTAGAGCTGTAACCTAATGAGTGGATCAATACATTTGATGGGTTCATTATTTGAATGAATTAATGGGTGGTAACTATAGACAAGTAGGATATGGCTGGAGGAAGTAGACTAGTGGGAGGGCGTGTCTTTGAGGATTATATTATCCCTGGCTCCTTGCACTCAAGCACTCTGCTTTCTGGTTGCCATGACTGGAGCTGTTTTCCTCTGTCATACTCTTTGGCTACGATGTTCTGCCTCACCTTGGGTGCAGAACTGTGCAGTTGGGTGACCATGGATTGACTCTCTCAAACCATGAACTGAAATAAACTTTTCCTCTTCTAAGTTGTTCTTGTCAGGTCTGTTGGTCATAGCAATGAAAAGCTGACTAACACAGTTTAAAAAAAAATATTGTTACTCTTTTGATCATTTTACAATTGATGAGTATCTTTATGAATGTGTCAAAGTAGGTGTGATGGTTAATATTATGTGTCAGATTGGCTAAACTAGGATATGCAAAATATTCAGTTAAATATATATGTTTAGTACATACACACGTGTACATGAAAATCACACACATATGTATACTCATATCTCTATGTATATCTTATTATAGGTATCCTGTTTTCCTGCACCACCTACATCTGTGTATATACATATATATGTATACACACACATATCTCACTAAGATATATATGTTGCTTTCCCTGTAGAAAACAATAGGTGGAAGACTGAACAACCAGGAAAAATTCAGAAATTGCCTGCTTCTGGGGAGACATAGTTTGGAATTCAAGTTCTGCCAAATTAGAGCAGCTTGTAAAAACCTGGGGCTTTTCATTGAAACACCAGAAGGGTTGTGTTTTATGAGTAAATATCAGTGTTTTAGTCAGCTTTTTTGCTGCTGTGACAAAAATGTCTGACCAGAACAACTTTAGAGGAAGAAAAGTTTATTTGAGGGTTCACAGTTCAGAGGTTTCAGTCCACAGATAGCAGGCTCCATCCCTCAGGGCTCGAGGTGAGGCAGGACATCATTGTGGAAGGAAGTGGCAGAGTGAAGCTGCTCACATGATCATCAGAAAGCTCAGAGACTCCACTTGCCAAATACAAATATATACCTCAAAGCCATGCCCCCAATGCCTCACCTCCAGCCTTCATACCCATCTGCCTTCAGTTACCACTCAATTAATCCCATCAGGTGATTCATTCACTAATTGGGTTAAGGCTCTTATAACTTAATCATTTCCTCTCTGAACCTTTTTGCATTGTCTCACATGTGAGCTTTCAGGGGACACCCCACATCCAACCCATAACAATCAAGATTCAGGATTAGGGGCTATGTTCTGATACTAAAAGCAAAGTTAACTATATCTGATCTAATAAAGCCAAAACCCAAGATTTTAAAGAAATAAGATATCTTCTAGTAATTTAACTGCTCAATGAGCAAAAGTCCACATTATTTAGAAAAAGACAATGAATCCAGAATATTTTAACTTTCTCATTCACAGTACCCAGTGTACAGTTAGAAATGACTAGGCATGAAAGAAGGAAAATGTGAATTATAAGCAACAAAAAAAAAGTGAACAGAAGGAGATCCACAGATGGGTTGGTTGGTGGAATTAAAAGGACTTAAAAATGATAATTATTAATATATTAACAAATATAGATGAAAAAATATAGATAAAGAGAAAGAATTTCAGGAGATATGAAAAGTTTAAGAATTAAATGAAAATTGAACTGAAGATACAATATTTGAATTTAAAAAATGCTAAATGGGCTCAGGATTAGAAACCAGAAAAAAAGGATCAGTTAACTTGAAAATATGTCAATGGAAATTATTTGAACCGACATACTGAGGGAAGAAAGGCTGAGAAAAATTAGTGTCTCAATGATCTTAAGTCAATATCAGATGATAAGATATAGAAGTAAATAGAGTGTGTGTGAGGGGGAGATAGGGAGCAACTATGTTGGAAAATATTGATGAAATATTGGTTAAGGATTTCTTGCATTTGATTAAAAACATCAACTGCAAATCCAAGAAACTTAGAAAACCTTAAAATTAAAGAAAAAAATTTCCCTTGGACATATGATAAGACTGCTAAAAATGAAAGCTAAGGAGAAAGCTCTTCAAAGCATCAAAGAAAGGGACATCACAGATGTGGAAATCTTCATGAGAATGTCAGTTAACTTCTAAGTAAAAACAAGAAGCAAGTAAGCAATGAAATGACTTCTTTAACATTTTTTTTTCCTTGCTGGCCAAAAAAATTTGTCAATGTAGAATTCTGTATCCAGTGAAACTATGGGTTGAAATCTAGATATTTTCAAATAAATAAAAGATAAGAATATTCATAGCCTGCAAATTCATACCATAAGAAATCCAAACTAAGTCCTTTGGGCTAAGAGAAATAATTCCAGATATAAACTCAGAGAGAAAGAATTGAAAGATATTGGATAGCAAGAAGTAAATACTCCTTTTCTTTCTTTTAATGAATTATGAAAGACAGATAATTAGGTATTTAGAGAAAAAAATACCAACAACATATTATAGACTTCACAACATACGTAAAAATAAAATGTTTAACAATAATACAAAGGACTATAGAAGTAAATAGAATAAATTAGGGTAAAATCCTTTCATAATATGTGAAGTGATATGATATTAATTCAAGGTAGGTAGGGACAGTTTAAGGATGTATATTTCATTCCCTAGTGAAGCCATTAAAAAATACAACATGAAGATGTGTAAGTAAAAATACAATGGAGGAGGGAATGAATACCAAATTGAAAAGCAAGGGGGAAAGGATAAAAGTAACAAAGAACAAAGAGACCAAATATAAAACAAATAGCAACATACAAGACTTAAATATAACCATATCAATAATTACATTAAATGTGCAGAGACTGAACCCATCAATTAAAAGGTAAAGATCATAGACTAGATAAAAGAGCAAAACCAAGTATATACTGTTTACAAGAGATACACATTAAGGATAAAGAAATAGATGGATTAAAAATAAAAGGGTAGTTCTGGTTTTTAGTATGGTAGGTGAGGTGTTTATAAGTTATCACTTCCACACTAACAAAAAATTGAAAGCTGAGCAAACTAAAAATTTAACAAATCTTCTTAGATCAGAGAAGGGAGATCATCCCTTACCCCTTACTACTAACCCCCAAATTGGAGAGACAAGTAGATACAGAGAATCATAACTTATAAGAGTAGAAACTCAGTTCTGTGGGAGCCAGGGTAGGGAAACATGAACTGTGGTTAATGGACTTCTGGATCCTCAGAGTGGACAAATTTGAAAGGTAAAATCTCTGGTAGGAGGCACAGCAATTGAAAGGATCTCACACGTGGTGAGTTTTATCTCCAGAAACTCTATGAAGTTTTCACAGTGAAGATAGGAGAAACATCTCCATAGTATTCTGGTAAGAGGAGAAAAGAAACCATTTCAAAATATGCTATGGCATTCTGTTTTAATGAAGCCTGTCTCAAGAGCAATTATTTTTATCAGAGCCTGATCTCCCAAGTTTTTTCTATTAGGGTTTAATAGGACTGAGTAGAGGGATATACCCACTGCCAGTTCTCTCTGGCCTTCCATGTGGAAGAAGGGAAATAACCAAATCCAGCCCACTCTAACCACCCTGAATCACCTAGGGGAATGGAAAAAAGGAAAAACAGAAACACCTGTGAAGCTCACAGCAAAAGTGAACAGGCTCCCTGAGAGACTGAGATATGATCTTAAGATATAGAACATTTTCCCTCCCCACACCTTATTACCACATCACTACGGGCCATATACTGCAGATTCTCATACCTGGGACCTTATGTCTACTTCCCAAGAAAGTCACAAGACATATTTAAAGGCAAAAAATAGTTGGAAAACACTGAACAGACATTAGAACCAGATCCAGCTATGGAATTCTCATATCCCAAATTTAAAACAACTATGATCAATATGCTAAGGTCTAATGGAAAAAAATAGACAATATGCAAGAACAGATGGTTAATGTAAGCATAAATTCTAAGAAAGCAACAAAAAGGAGTGATATAGATTTTTTAAAAATACTGTAACAGAAATGAAGAATGGCTTTGATGGACTCCTTCGTAGACTGAATGTTACTAAGAAAAGAATATGTAATGTTAAGGAAATGACTGTACAAATCCCTAAAACTTAAAAGGAAAGAGGAAAAAAAGTAAAAAATTTGGAACAAAATATTTAAGAATTGTTGAACGAAAAGTGTAATATATATAATAGGAATACAGAGAAAGAAGAAAAGAATAGAAGCAGTATTTGAAACAATGATGCCTAAACATTTTCCTGAAATTAATATACCAAGCCATAGGTCCAGGAAGCAGAGAACAGGTAGAATAAATAACAAAAGAAAATCTTATGCTTAGGCATATCATATTCAAACTGCAGAAAATCAAAGGTAAAGAAAAAGTCCTGAAAGAATCCAGGAAAAAACACTTAACCTATAGGGGAACAAATGCAAGAGTGTCATCTGATCTTTCAGAAACCATGCAAGCAAGAACAGGATGGAATGACATATTTAATGTGTTCTGAGAAAATAACATCAACCTAGAATTCAGTATATGGAGCTATATTTAAGAAATCATCCTTTAACAGTGTGGACAAAATAGACTGTCTCAGGGAAAAAAAATTGAAGAATTTGTTGCAAGTAGATCTGCTTTGAAAGAAATGTTAAGAGGCAGTTTTTCAGAGAGAAGCAAAGTAATATAGGTCAGAAACTTAAATATATATGAACAGAGGAAGGTGTTAGAGAAGAAATGGTGAAGGTAAAACTAAAACTTTGATTTTTTAAATTCTAATTTTATCTATTAAAAAGAGTCTGTTTAAAATAATAATAGCAACTATATATTGAATTATTACAATCTATGCTTGCGTGAAATGAATGACAACAATGATACAAGGGAAGGAAGCGAGGAGTTGGGAATATTTTGTTATAATGTTATTTGAAATGAATTTTGGTTAGTTGCAAACATACACAAAAAGTCTAGTGTAATCAATAAAATATTTTAAAACTCATTTTCTAAAAACTAAATTTTAACTAATTTAACTTAAAAAAGAAGAGAAAATGGAATCATACAAAGTACTCAATAAAGACCAAAAGAGGCAGAAAAAAAAAGAGAAAATTAAGAACAAAGAACAAGGGCAAAAAGCAGAAAACAAAAAAATGAATTTATGAGATATTAATTCAAATATGTCATTAATCACCTTAAATGCCAATACTCTAAATACTCCTGATAAAAGACAGATTAAAAGGATGGATCATAAAACAACACTCAAGTTACTTATTGCCACAATAAACCCACCTTAAAGGTAAAGACACATATAGACTAAAAGTAAATGGATGGAGAAAGATACCATGCTAACACTAATCAAACAAATGCAAGAATAGCTCTATTTTTTTTTAATTTAATTATTTTATTTAAATGCATTTCAAGTCATAGTACATATATAGAGCTCAATTTTTCCATTTCTCTGGTTGCAAACCAGATAGAGTTATACCATTTGTGTCTTCATACATGCACCAAGGGTAGTGATGACGATCTCAATCAACCATCATTACTATACCCTTTCCCCTTTCCTTCCTCCCCCCTTCCCCCTGTCGCATCCAGAGTTCCTCCATTTGTCCCATGTTCCCCATTCCCACCCCCTTTATGTATCATCATCCACTAATCAGAGAGAACATTCGGCATTTGGTTTTTTGGGATTGGCTTACTTCACTTAGCATAATGTTCTCCAGTTCCATCCATTTGCCTGCAAATGCTATAATTTTATTCTCTTTTATTGCTGAATAATATTCCATTGTGTATATGTACCACAGTTTGTTTATCCATTCATCTATTGAAGGGCATCTGGGTTGCTTCCATAGTTTTGCAATTGTGAATTGTGCTGCTATAAACATTGAAGTGGATGCTTTACTGTAGTATGCTGTTTTCAAGTCTTTATGGTATAGGCCAAGGAATGGGCTAGCAGGCTCAAAAGGTGGTTCCATTCCAAGTTTTTTAAGAAATCTCCATACTGCTTTCCAAATTGGTTGCACCAGTTTGCAATCCCACCAGCAATGTTTGAGTGTGCCTTTTTCACCACATCCTCGCCAGCACTTATTGTTGCTGGTAGTTTGGATAGCTGCCATTCTGACTGGGGTGAGATGAAATCTGAGGGTAGTTTTGATTTGCATTTCTCTAATGGCTAGAGATGATGAACATTTCTTCATATATATATTTATTGATTGTATATCTTCTTCTGAGAGGTTTCTAGAATAGCCCTATTAATTTCAAATAGAACACACTTCAGAGCAAGGCACTTGATCAGAGATACAGAGAGGAATAACATAATAATTAAGGTCAATTCTTCAAGAAGATGTAAAAAATCTTTAATGTGTATGGACCTAATAACAAAGAGTCAAAATACAGGAGGCAGAAAGAAATAGAATTACAAGGAGAAATATTTGAATCCACTTCATCATAGTTGAAAACTTTAGCACCCTTCTGTTAAAAATGGACAGATCTTCCAGACAGAAAACCAGTTACCACAGTTGAATTTGGCAGTATTATTAATCAACTGGATTATATTGACATTTATAGACTACTTCATCCAACTATAGTGGAATATACATTCTTCTCAAGCTCACAAGGAAAGTTCACCAAGATAGACCACATTCTGGGCCGTAAAACACATTTTAACAAATTCAAAATTAAAGAAGTCATAAACTGTCTGCTCTTAATAATAGAAGTAAACTAGGAATTGATAACAGAAAGATGACTAGAAAACCTCAAAATAGTTGGAGATCAAAAAACACAACTCCACATAAGTCAAAAAAAAAATCTGAAAATATATTAAAAATATTTTGAACTAAACCAAAATGAAAATAAAAGAACAAAATTTGTGAGCTGTGGTAAAAGCAATGCATAGAGGAAAACTTATAGCATTAAATGCATATATTAATGAAGAAGACAGATAAATCAATAAGCATCTGCCTTATGAAATGAGAAAAAGAAAGCAATTAAGTCAACAATAAGCACAATAAAGAAAATATTCTTGCATAAATCATAAAACAATGAAATTAAAAATAAGAAGTCAAAGAGAAAATTAATAAATCCAAAAGTTGCCTCCTTGAGAAGATCAGTACAACTGACAAACATCTAACCAGGCTAATGAAGAAGAGAAGACAGAGGACATAAATTACTAATATCAGAAATGAACAAGGGATATTACTACTAATCTATTGTACATCAAAAGGATAATAAAGAATTATGAGCAACTTTAGGCTCACAAATTCAATAATGTAGATGAAATGGACCAATTATTTGAAAGACACAATCTACCAAAAGTCACACAAGAAGCACTAGATTATATTAATATATCAATTTTATTAAAGAAATTGAGTTAATAATTAGAAACCTTCCAAAACTAGAAAGCACCAAGCCTGGATAGGTTTACTGATGAATTCTACCAAACATTCAAGGAAAACATTATAACAATTCTATATAATCTTTTTCAAAGATAGAAGCATGGAAAATATTTCTTAATTCATCCTGTGAGGCCAACATTACCCTAATACCAAAGAAGACATAGAAACAAAGAAAGCTATAGATCAATATTTCTCATAAACATTGATGCAAAATTCCTCAACAAACTATTGGCAAATTGAATTCAACAATGTGTAAAAGGAATTATGCATGGTGGTTATGTGGAATTACTTCCAAGCATGAGACTCTGTTTCAACACTTAAAAATCAATGAATACACTATATCACATTATCAGCCTAAATAATAAAAATCACATAATCATATCAATAGGTGCATAAAAACATTTGGCAAAATCTGTCACCCATTCATGTAATAGCACTAAACAAATGAGAAACAGAGAAAGCATGCCAGATAAAAAACACCTACATAAAATCATAATTTACATCACATTTAACTATGGAAAAATAGAAGCTTTCTCACTAAGATCAGAAACCATGCAGTGATGCCTTCTTTAAGTATTTCTTTTTATTATCATATAAGAAGTCCTAGCTCCAAGTCCAATAAGACAAGAAGAGGAAAATAAAGGTGTACAGACTTGGAAAAAATAAATAAAAATATATTTATTCTCAAATAACATGACAATTTATGTAGAATGCCTGAAAGAATTGACAAAAAGGCTTTAGAGTTCCTATGCAATTTTATCAAGGTTGAATATACAAGGTTAATATGTAAAATTTAATAACCTTCCTGTACATCATTAATGTGCAAGTACATTTAAAATTAAAACCACAATGCCATTTTTATTAGCATCTCCCAAAATGAAATACTTAGGTATAAGTCTTGTAAAACATAAAAATAAAACCTAAAATCTATATAAGGAAAACTAAAAACCCTGATGAAATACATCAAAGAAGAACTAAATGGAGAGATATTCCACATTCGTGGATAGCAGTGCTTAACAAGATCAAGAGGTCAAGATGTCATTTTTTCTCATCTTCACATATAGTTCCAATACAATCCCTATCAAAATCTCAGCAAGTTATTTTGTAAATATTGGCAAACTGATTCTAAGTTTTATATGAACAATCAAATACCAAGAATATTCAACACAATATTGAAGAAGAAAAAAGTTGGAAGATTGACACTACTTGACTTCAAGACTTGCTGTAAAGCTACATTAACCAAGAAAGTGCAGTAATGGTAAAAGAGCACACTGATGAGATGGAATAGAGAATTCAGAATAGACCCACGCAAATATAGTCAACTAATATTTTTTTAAAAATCTTTTTTTAGTTGTAGATGGACATGAAATCTGTATTTTATTTATTTTTATGTGGTGCTGAGGATCAAACCCAGTGCCTCATGCATGCTGGCGCTCTACCACTGAGCCACAATCCCAGCCCTAACTAATATTTAACAAAGATCAAATGAAGCAAAAACAATCTATTCATCAAATGATGTTGAAACAACTAGGCATCCACATGCAAGCAAATGAATCTACACAGACTTTCCATTTATCACAAAAATTAATTTAAAAAGGATTAAAAACATAAATGTAAAATGAAAACTCTAAAAGTCCTAGAATTAACAAAGGAAAGAATCTAGATGGCCTTGGGTATTGCAATTACATTTTAGATACAACACCAAAGCCATAATCCAGAAAGAAATAATTAATAGGCTGGAATTCACTAAACATAAAAAGTTTTGTTCTGTAAAAACATGTTCAAGAGAATGGAAAAGCAGACACAGACTTAGAGAAAATATTTGCAAAGAACACAACTAATAAAAGGTTTTTATTAAAAAAATACAAAGAACTTTTAAAAGTCAACAATAAGAAATATAAAAGCCCTATTTACATATAGAAAATAGACTTTTTGTGTGTGTGTGTGGTGCTGGGGATTAAATCCAGGGCCTTGTGCATGTGAGGCAAGCACTCTATTAACTGAGCTATATTCCCAGCTGAAAAAAGACTTTTACAGACACTTTCAAAGAAGATATACAGATATTAGATAAACATGAAAAGATTGCTTAAGGGATAAATAAATTCAGCAAAGGAGCAAGATATAAAATCAATATTCATAAATCAATAGCTTTCCTATACTCCAATAGTAAATCAACTGTGAAAGAAATCAGGAAAACTATCCCATTCACAATAACCTCAAATGAAATAAAATAAAATACTAGTGAATAAATATAACCAAAGAAATGAAAGACCTCTACAATGAAAACTATAGAACTCTGAAAAAAGAAATTAAAAACCTCACAAGATGAAAAGACCTCTCATATTCTTGTATAGGCAGAGTTAATATTGTCAAAATGACTATACTACCAAAAGCACTATGCAAATTCAATGTAATCCCCATAAATATACCAATGACATTCTTTACAGAATTGGAAAAGTAGTACTAAATTCATTTGGAAGAATAAAAGACCCAAAATAGCCAAAACAATTCTGAGCAAGGACAGTGATCCTGGAGGTATCACAATACCTTATCTTAAATTATACTAAAGAGCTATAGTAACAAAAACAGGATGGTATTGGCATCAAAATAGACATGAAGACCAATGGAATAGAATAGAAGATATAGAGACAAACCCACATAGTTATAGTCATCTGATACTTGACAAGGGTACCAAAAATATATGTTGGAGGAAAGATAGCCTTTTTAAACAAATGGTTCTGGGAAAACTGGACCTCCATATGTAGAAGATTGAAATTAGATTCCTATCTCTTGCCTTGCACAAAAGTCAATTCAAAATGGATCAAATACTTAGAAATTAGACCAGAAACTTTGCAACTGCTAGAAGAAAAAACAGGATCAACACTCCAACATATTGGTACAGGCACCAATTTCCCAGACACAATCCTAAACCTAAAAAAATAAAATCAATAAATGGGATGGCATCATATTAAAAAGCTTCTCCACGGCAAAGGAAATAATTAGGAGCATGAATAAAGAGCCTACAGAATGGGAAAACATCTTTGCCAGCTACTTCTCCAGTGAGGCATTAATATCTAGAATATATAAAGAATTCAAAAACTTAACAGCAATAACAACAAAAAACATGATCTATAAAATGGACCAAAGAACTAAATAGACATTGCTCAAAAGAAGAAATACAAATGACCAACAAATAAATGAAAAATTGGTCAACATCCCTGGCAATCAGGAACATACAAATCAAAACGACATTGAGATTCCATCTCACTCCAGATAAAATGGCAATCGCCAAGAGCACAAAAACTAAATGCTGGCAAGGATGTGGGGAAAACATACACTCATACATTGTTGGTAAAACTGCAAATTGGTACAACCACTTTGGAAAGAAGTATGGAGATTCCTCAAAAGGATAGAAATGGAACCATAATATGATTCAGATATTTCACTCCTTGGTATTTATCCAAAAAATCCTAAAATCAGTATACTATAGTGACATAGGCACATCAATGTTTACAACAGTGTGATTTGCATTAGCCAAGTTATGAAACCAACCCAGATGCCTGTCAACAGATGAATGGAATTAAGAAAATGTGGCATTTATACATAATGGAGTTTAACTCAGTCATAAAGAAGAATGAAATTATGTCATTTGCTGGTAAATGGATGAATTAGAGAATATCATGCCAAGTGAAATAAGTCAGACTCAAGAAGTCAAAGATTGAATGTTTTTTCTTGTATGCAGAAACTAGAGTAAAGTAAGGGGGAAGAAAAGTGTGTGTGTGTGTGTGTGTGTGTGTGTGTGTGGTGGAGAATCTCATAAAAACTGAGGGGAGATCAGTGGAGTAGAGGAAGAAGGCTGAAGGGGATGGTGGAGGGACAGGAAAAGGGAGAAAATGTGGAATGAATTTGACAAAATTTTATGTACATGTATAACTATACCATAGTGAATTCCACCTTTCTGTATAATGCATACAGCACCAGTTAAAAAGTAATAAATAAATAGAAAGAAGACAGGTAGAGAAGAGGGAAGGGAATAGAGGGAGGGAAAAAGAGAGGGAAGGAGGAAGAACAGGAGACTGAAATGGAGCAAATTAAATTCCATGCATATATATCAAAATGAACTCTACTACTATGCATAATGATAAAACTAATAAAAGCATTTAAAAACAAGGTTGATCAACATTGTATATCATTAAGGAATTGCAAATTAAAATTACAAAATACAACTATTAGAATGGCTGCAATTCAAAACACCAAATGGTGGAGAGGGTGTGAAGCAACAGGAAATCACATTTATTGCTGGTGAGATTGCTACTCAGGAAGACAGCTTGGCTGTGTTACAAAGAAAAACAGATTCTCACCACAATATCCAGCAATCACATTCCTTGATGATTTACCCAAATGAGTTGAAAACTTAGTTCCACACAAAAACTGGTACATGAATTTTATAAAAACTTTATTTATAATTGCTAAAACTTGAAAGCTGTAAAGATGACCTGAGTAGATGAATGGATAAATAAACAGTGGTGCACCTGGACAATGGATTATTATTCACCACTAAACAAACAAATAAGTTTTTCAAGCCATGAAAAGACATGAAGGAATCTTAAATGCATATTACTAAGTGCAAGAAACCAATCTTAAATGACTATATATTACATGACTCCTACCATATGACATTTTGGAAAAGGCAAAACTATGGAGACAATAAAAAGATTGGTGGTTGCTAGAGGTTGGGGTAGGGAGGGATAAGTAGAACATAGTGAATTTTTAGGGCAATGAAACCATCCTATATGATATTATAATGGTAAATGCATGTCATCACAGTTGTCAAAAACTATAGAAGAACAAAAATGAACCCTAATGTCAACTGTGGACTTTGGATGATAGTGATGTGTCCAAGTAGGTTCATCAATTGTAACAAAGAATCACGGTGGAGGATGTGATGGTGGGGAAGGCTGTGCTGGGTGGGAGAGGGGTACAAAGGATCTCTATTTTGCACTCAATTTTGCTGTTAATACAAAACTGCTCTAAAATAAAGTCTATTTTATAAGTAAAGAGGTGGAATGAGATAGACCATACAGACATAAAAAAAAGTTGGTGTGACAGCATTAATATCGAACCAAGGTGGCCTAAATATAAGAAATATTACTAGAAATAAAAAAGACATTTAATGGTGATAAAAGGATCAATTTCACAAAAAGAAAAAAGAATTCTAAAAGATTATTTAGTAATTATTCAGTAATAGGGCTTCAAATTATATGCAGCAAAAGCTAGTAGAATTTTTGTGGAAAACAGACACGTCTACTATCATAATTAGAGATTTACCTCCATTTTCTCGGTGATTGATAAAATAACTGGACAGAAAAAAAAAAAAAGAGAGAGAGAAAAGAAAATGAATCAGTAAGAATGTAAAAGTTTTAAAAACTGCTAAGTTACCCTCACTGATATTTATAGTATATACCAAATCATTGTAAAACACACCTTCTTCTCAAGGACATATGGAATGATATCCAAAATCAACCACATGCTAGGTCATAGACAAAAGGAATAAAGCAATTACAATATAAAATTACAAAGAGCCAATACATGTATGGAATGGTGCATCACAGAGATGAGAATAAAAATGTGAGACACCTCTTTATACCCACTAAAATGGCAAAAATGCAAAACCCCGATAACATCAGATGTTGACGAACAAGTAAAACAACATAAACAATACATTAGTGCTGAAAAGATGCTTGGCAGTTTATTTACAGGATATTCATGACAATGAGAGAGATAAAATATGTTTTCAAAAAGTCCTGTACAAGAAAATTTGTTGTAGATTTTAAAAAAATAGTTGCCCAACTTGACACAACCCAGCCATCAAAATGAGAATGGATAAGTAAATTGTGGCCTGTTCTTCAATGGAATACCACTTAGTGATTCAAAAATAATGAACTTGTGCTAGCTGCAAAAGCATGGACCAGTCTCAAAAACATTACATGCAGCAAAGTCAAAGAAAATAAAGAGTATTATATGATCATATGTATATAAAGCTCTAAATTGACAAAGTAAATTTGATCACAATAGTAGCTGCTCCTGAGAAAGGGATTAAGCCAGAAGGTGATGTCAAACAGAACTTGCCGAGTTGTAGATTTCATGTGTGTAATGATTTCAAACATTATTGAATTATATGCCTAAAAGCTATGATTTTTCTTATATGTAAATCATAGCTCAATAAAAAAGAGGAAAAGATATTATTACTTTATCTATTAGAAAAGAAAATACCATCCTCCATTATCCTCACAGTTTAATGAAAAGTGTAATGTATTTCTCTTTTTTTACATAAAAATAAATCAGTATGAATTATCTGATGAACACAATAAGAAGAAGCTGATACCAAGTTATGGTTTTTAAGATAGAAAATTTAAAAAGTGATTGGACAATTTTATCTCAAGATACAGCTTTGAATTTTCAAAAATGACAGAATATCAATGTTCTGTATACATGTTCCAGAAATAACAATGGTTAACATCATTTCAGGGAAGTGTTATTTGTTTTTAGCATGCTTTCTGTCTTCTAGGACTTGCAGGGTGGCCTAGTGATAGATCACTTGCCTACTATGTGCTAGTCTCTGTGTTCAAAAATTCTATTACTATCTTCTCACTTCTTTGACTTCCCTTGGAAAATCTATTAACAAAGGAATTCCAAACTCAAATTCTCTATTTCTACTCTTATCCAATGGACTATCAAGAAAATTCTTAGATTGCCTTAGTTTACAAAAAGAAAGCAGGGGGCTGGGGTTATGGCGCAGTGGTGGTGTGCCCGCCTAGCATGCGTGAGGCACTGGGTTCGATCCTCAGCACCACATAAAAAAAAATAAAATAAAGATATTCTGTTCACCTACAACTAAAAAATAAAATATTTTAAAGAAAAAAAAAGAAAAAAAAAGAAAGCAGTATCCAGGTACCCATTATAAATCCCCTCTTCTGCCTTAAATCCTGTTCTAACAGTTTTTTAACTTCTGAGGCCCTTATCCAAAAGTATTTTTACTAATTTATACATCAATTAATTTAGCAAACATTTTTGTCAAATGCCTAGGAAAAGTAATTATTCCTGCAATATATTCAATGCCATTTCAGTCAATTCCTCTAACCTGAAAAATTCTGACAGCCATGTTTTTGAGAATTTGATGACTCTTTTTATACTCTTTAGAAAGAAGACTGCCAGATGTATTGCTGTGTTCACATATGTGCATGCATGAGCAAATAAAGTAATTAAATGATCCTTAGGTAGTTTGCAAAACCCTCACAGAGAGACTTTGTTAGAAAACTTGGCATCTCCACCTAGGCTATTGATCTTGCTTCTCTATTTGCACCAAAGTGTTTGGTTTCTAAAAATTATGCTTAGGAATTAATTTGCCTTATGCCAGTTGATGAGTGAGATTTATCTTAATTTGAATAAACCATAAATGTCCATTCATTGGTTATGATCCTTGTTAAGGTAGGCTGCCAAGAAACACCAGGTGTCTGGGCCAGAGTTTACTCAAACATAAGATGAACGCTTTTCTGATGTTTGAAAGCTATAAATTCTTCATTTGACTTTGAGTCAAATATTTAGTGTCTCTGAGTCTTGGTTTTCTGGTCAGTGAAGTAAGAGAGTTGATTATATTGGAATGTAAGTTTCATTTCTACAATTCTGTGGATGTATGATGGATAGCTAAAGGAGAGATTATTGATACCACTAGCACAAGACTTGACTCAAAAACTGTGTTGAAACGGAAAGTTAAGGCCAAAACTACACCTAGGTTCTGAATCAGGGTCTAATGTTATACTACAAAACTAATTATGAAAATGCTCTTATCTTAAATAAACTTACTTTCCAGCTTGGGCCATAAAATAAACATAAAAAATAAAAACTAGCAATATATAATGAAATAAAAATTAAAATTACCTAAATTCTAAAGGTTGGAGGAATGAGCTCAAGTTATAAATGACAACTAACAGCTGTAATTTAATAAGCTATCTTGTCCTCATCTTCCTTTGCACAAGATAGGGTATAATGTACAACAACAGATTCTCAGAAACCAAATAGAATAATGGTGAGTAGACAAAGCTGCAGCCTAGTATTTAATAATGGTTGGTCCAGGTCAATATCATTAAACTTCAAGTGTTCTACTAAAAGGAAAAATAATTGTAAATAAGGAAGAATTACTTTAGGTAATCTCTGCCCACCCCCCTGCCATTTTAGTTTCATACATTAAAAAGCAACCTACAAACACTATTTTATTCTGTTGGTTCTGCTCTACAGCTGAGCAAAAGAGAGGCCATGAAAATATATTTGGCCTAAGTAGTCACAGCATGTAATATTTATTACCTGTGCAATTGCATGGCAGAAGGAGATGATGGCTTTTGCAGAAGACACATGGATTCTGGTGAAGGAGAGTATCCGAATTCTTGTCATGGCTATACTTTTGGTGGATTGACTGTAGTACTATAATTTTGCTAATTTAAAACAATAGGGAATATTCCATGTTTTTAGTCACTTTAGAACATTTATTTTTCCATTTTCTTCCTATATATTTGTTGATGTTTTTCTGGGCAGTCATGTGTTTTTGGCATTTTTTTTGCTTTGTTTTTAAATGTTCTTTGACCTTTTCATTAGCATGCATGAGCAGAAATAAATGCTTCTCACCACACTTTTTAAAAAACCATTTTATTTGACAGTGTTTTTTAAACTGGAGTACATTTTAATATATTTCATATATAGCTTCATCTAGCAACAGAATCTCTGCATAAAGTAAGGAAGTTTGCAATTATCCCCCTGGTTTGTGTTTGGAGTAGATTTTGTCTAGGTAAGAAATGCTTTCTGAATACTTAGCTTTCTATTCAAGATACTATGCTTTTCCTTCCAAGTTGGTTTAATTTGTGGTCAGAGGAGAGCAGAAATTTGCAAAAGAAGAACTGATAATTAAAAAAACAAAAAAGTTGCATCTTTTAGTTCTTTGGTATAGCAAGTTCAAAAATTAAAGGCATTATTTGTCTTTTTATCTTTCTTTCTTGAAAATTTAGTATATTATTGAAAATCGAACCCTATTTTTAATTCTACAGTGTATTTAGAATGCATCTAGCTCAGAAGTACCTCTAATACAATGGATCCAAAATGTTTGCTTTTAAAATTCAGTCCAGGTTTTCTGAAATTGAAATGCACATGCAACTCATTTGTAGGATTGAACATACATCTTATAGTACACACTGGCATTAAATTGAAACCTGAACGATGAGAAGTCATTTGCGTGGGCAGGAAGCCAAATCATTCCTGGAGTTCCACATGCAGGCAATAATTTACATCGACAGGTAGAAAACATGTTATGTGCTTTTGGTACAATGATGCCGAAAAAGCTTGGCAATGACTCATAATTCAGCTATCCTTTAAAAATGCTTAAAAACATGGGAAAATGGATGAAAACTTGCTTTTGTCTGAATTCAAAGTCAAGGAAGCCCTTGGGTTCTGACAAGTTGAATCATGGAATGAGACCAAAGATAGATAGATAGATAGATAGATAGATAGATAGATAGATAGATAGATAGATAGATAGGAAAACACACACACACACACACACACCCCATTAAGTTTGGGGTTTTGTCTTCTTATTTCTATTACCATGAGAGACCTGAAAGAAGAGTTTATGGCATTTGTTTTTCAATTCATTTTCTCATTTAAGATAAACTAAATAGCTTTGTATCTTTCCATGTTTCATCACAGGGACTGACTCAAGCACTTTCCCTTATCTCCTCCATATTTCTCATGAAATTGTCAATTATGAACTAAAGGAATATGGTATAGTCGTCTCCCTTAAAATCATTGATACTTAATATTCTGAACAAGTTGGTGGAAGTAGGCTGGACAGATTGAATAAAGGAACAAACACAGCCGATGGTCCTCTCTATGCTAGAACAGTCAAAATTCCAAGATTGTCTCCATCACAATTGTTGTGAATGGTGAATACTACTTTTTCCAGGCACAAATTACTGTGTTTTCCTGAATAATAGTTGTTTGTCTTTTTCCTTGAACTTGTCCTGACCAGAAAAATCTCTTATATGTAACTGTTTTTGGAGGGGAAAAAAAATAATTTCAACCTTTAGTCTAGATAGCCCACAGAAAGTGATTAAAAGCAGTCACCTAGAATGGCCTCCTCTACCTGTGGCTTCAAATCTGACAGCTGTTCCCCATCTATTTTAGTCAGCTTTCTTGTCCTGAACAAATTACCAAATTACAAAAAAAAAAAAATTAGAGGAGGAAAGTTTATTTTGGTTCATGATTTCAGAGGTTTAGTCCATGGTCAGCTGACTCCTTAGCTCTGGCCCAGGGACAGACCATCACGGCAGAAGGATATGGTGGAGGAAAGAAAGCAGCTTAAGACATGAAAGCTAGGAAGCCCAGGTGGAACTCGGCTCACCAGAGACAAAACACAAACCCCAAAGGCACACCCACAGTGACCTACTTCCTTTAGCCAAATCCTACATGAATACAATTACTACCCAGTTATTACATATCAGTGAATTAACCCAGCGATTAGGTCATACCTCTCATAAGCTAATCGTTTCACCTCAGTTACATTCTTGCATTGTTTTACACATGGACTTTTAGGGGACATCACATATCCAACCCATAATATCATCCAAGCATACTTCAAGCATGCTCCTATTGCTTCCAAGACCTGCACATCTCTAACAGCCATTCTGCTATGGCTTGGGTTCCTGTGGGCAGTGAAATCAGGCATTCCATCTTGTTGACACACCAAGCCCCCACCACTCCTGGGGAGAGCTCTTTCTCCCTTGAAGCAAAGCTTGGAAATGTCGGGTTTCAGGACAGCCAATCTTGTCATTATGTTCTTGGCAGTGTGCACATCAGTTCTCATATGAGTAAGGGAAAGTTTAAATCTTGAATTTTGAAGAGTGGAGCAATAACATTACAAGTTTCAACAGGTGGTACTGTTCAAATAGTGGCATAAAGTCTTGTCTTTGTCATTAAAACCTAACCTATAATCTTTCTGGAGTAAAATGGTGTATTGTTTTAACAACACTGAAGTGAATCTCTCCTTTAGTTAGGACAAAGAGTGCTTTTGTTTGGTGGGACGTGGGAGGGTCATTGAATAAATCTGGTAAACAGTAACTTGTGGATAAGGGAAAACACAAATAACAGCTATCATTCAATTTTCATTGCTGACTGAGTTTAACTGTCCTTTGCAAGGTGTCTGTGAATGAAAATTACAGAGAGAAAATTATTTTCTTTATCTGCAGTACATAAAAAAGAACAATATTTCTGTTGCAGCATTTCTCTCAATGCTTTGACTAATTTCATGTACAGAGCAAACTCTTAAATATTTGGTGAAAAAATAAACAAAGCACAGAACGAATTTTTTGCATGATCAGATCTCTTAGATATCACAAATTTTAGTTACACATCTTATCTTTCTGAAAGTTATGCAAGCCCTTAGTTCATTTACAAGTGTTTGTAGTATACCAGAAAATAGCGTCCCATGACCTCCTAAACTTTTAGCCTTATAGACCAAAAAATGTTATTTCATATTATGTCAGGAATTGATCTCTGAAGCAAGAAGCCCCCTTATTATTGTCTACTTACAAAAGTAGTCTATTAAGTAGTTACATGAGATAGGTACTATTTATTTATTTATTTATTTATTTATTTTTAGGTACCATTTATTAAAGGATTTTAGGTTAACTTAATTCAAAGGGACATTGAAACCTTGACTATTTTTGTACTTAAATAACAACATATCTTCCCTTCTTTTCCTCCTCTCTTCCTTTAATTCTTTGAACTCAGTTATTCTTTTCTATTATGTTTTTGGACAACAGTTCTGTTCACATTATGCATAATATTTCTATAAGAAATATCTTAAAACTTTGCTGACATTGCTGTGAAATAATTAAGGTATCAGACTCACCTTGGTGCCTTTTAAATTGGTATTTCTTGCTAATTCTCTTTGTAAGACTACTATACTGGTCTCTTCATCTTATGGAGAGCTAAGTAGGCTAGTTTGCATTGAAACTTTCACAGTTATAAAACACATCAATGGGGTGGAAGACAAATACACTTTTTGTATCTGAGGTTTATGCATAGTTTCTGCCTATATCTATACTCTGACACCAAAGGGACAAGCAGAAAGTGCACCATGGAAAAGAACAGATAAATCTTATTGGTACTCTCAGGCTCTTTTGCATGTTCTCCATTGAGGGCTATATGCATTAAAAATGTTATTTTCTATGTCAAGCCTCTCAAAATATATTTTGCTACTTATACCAAGGTCTAGGGAGAAATTGTGGGAAGCCAAGGAAGGCATTTGTTTTTGTAGACACAAAGTGAAGTGATAATAGTGTCAAGCAATCTCAAAGAATATGTAATTAGGCATCATTCAGCAATGTATTCAAGACCAACTAAATAATTGATGAAATCCAAAATGACAATCAAAAATAAAGTTTCAAGGTGTCAACAGCAGAGCACTGAATCACATCACTTGATGGTGTTCAACTAGCAGGTAAACTGGTCTGGAAGGTCCAAAAATCATTTACTTATTGTCTGGTCCCTTGGTGGGAGGGTTGGAAAGATGGCTCAGCAAGGATTGTGGCCTAGAAGGTGTACATGGTACTTCCAGCAAGGCAGACTCAGGGCAGCTGAAATTCTAAATGGAAGCTGCATGGCCTTTTGTTAACAATGGGACCATTTGGAAGAATGGCAATATGTTCCTAGGGAAGCACAATTTAATTCAAGATGCACCTTAAATGCTGGTTGAAAAACAAAAGAAGAGTACTTTGTATTAATAAAGTACTATTTTGAAAAGAATGATTGAGCTAAAACAGGGCCAAGAACAACAAATAACAAATCTAAACTTTGGCCCAAACATGTCTGTAGCTTTGTCAGGCTGGGCCACCCAAATACCAATGAGCTGCAGTACTCCTCTTAGAGAGGATGCCAGTGAACATGAAAATAGACTCCCATACACTGACTTGATATTATGGGATGTGTGTTTCTGAGATGGGGAACTGCACAGTGGCTAAGGATGCAACCATCTGGGCTCACACGGCAGCTCTGCCACTTCCTCGCTGTGTGACCCTGGGCAGACCCTGGGCAGTATACATGACCTCTCAAGCCTTCCTGTCCTCATTAGCAGTTCCTGTCTCAGACAGCTTTGCAAGAATCGAGTGACTTAATACTCCTGGCCTAGGAAAAGGACTTAATTCCTCTGAAACATGATGGTTCCTACTATTATTACTGATAGAAAGCTAGAGGAGAAATTCATCCAACTGGGTAGAATAAATGAAAGAAAATCTAGGAATACGACAAAAATATTAAGTCTTGAAGACTGATTAGATGTTTGCCAAGTAGACAAGACATTATTTAGGGACGGGGAGAATACTGTTACAGCTTGAACGATAACTTACAGACCTAATTTATTCAAAGGTACCTCACAAGTGATATATAAATATATTGAAAAAAGTTTTACAAATTATAGGAAAAAAACTCCAAAATATCTTAAAAGTTGAAAAAGTTTTAAAGTGAATACTTTATCATCTTTTTTGAGCTGTGGCTCCTTTTGATGTATAAAAAGTTGAGCCTTTTTAAAGCAAAGAACACATGTTGGTTGTTTTTATATTCACTGATACTTATTGAATAAAAATCAATATGAACTTCAAATTCACATTATTTCATATTTGTATTTTATATAATTTCCCCACAACATTCTTCTTGCCATCAGCAGTCAGGAGTCACCTGATTGCAACTGTAGGCAAAATTCATCCTACAGTGGCTCTTGCTTCTCATCTAATAATGCTGAATACCTCATGTTGGAGCAATCATTCACTGTTGCTCAGGGAACAATCTCTACACCATTATTAGTGCAAAATCCTGATTGATGACATTTTTGACTGAGTCAGGCAGATCTGTGTATTCAAGGGAATGGACGTGGGAAGTATAGGAGAAAGTAGGGAGAGGCCAGAAATGGGCTGGCTTTTTAAAGCACTATGCAATACAGGAATTTATCAGAAGCTAGAGGCATTTCTTTTCTGAAATACACTTTTAAATACAAGGAGTATTTTATTATTACAAAAAGGACTAGGATCTCAGAAAGATGAGTTTATAAAATCAACTTTTACTTTGTGGATAGAGCACTCTAATAAGATTGGGTTCATGAAATGCAGGATTATAGGACAGATTCATTTGTTTCTGCGTCAGCATTTAACACTGTAGTTTCCCAACTACCTGTCACACAGCCATTAACATTCTAGAATAATTGCAGAGAGTTTCACATACTCTGAGTCTGAAAATGACTTGTCTAGGGTTGAATAAAGAAATGAATATTTATCCTATTTGTATGTCTTTTTCAGATTTTATGTCCTAAAAGTTTTCACAATTTCTCTAATATCATGATATCTGTGGAATGTTTTCTGAAATATTAGCAATTTCATTCATCCTAATTACCTAGTAGCAGGTAAAACTGAATTGGCTTGGCTAGTTGTGGGTCTGCATGTCCTATGCAAGAACCAGTTGGAATAACCCTTCTTTATCCATCTGCATCTAAATTTTAAAGAATTTTAAGAAACAGACATTTCCAGAAAAAAGTCAGTGTAATGACTGCCAAGAATTGAAGTGGTGAGAAAAATAAGGCTAAATGAGATCTGGTTATTTCCAAATCATTTCTTAATCTCTAATCATTTTATAAGCCTGTGCCATTGGGGAGAAAAACAGAAAAAAAAATAAAAGATATGTAGTTGGGCACAGTATTGAATGCCAATAATACCAGCAACTCCAGAGGCTGAGGCAGGAGGATTGCTAGTTGAAGTCAAGCTTTAGTAATTTAGAGAGACACTGTCTTAAAGTAAACGTAAGAACTGGGGATGTAGCTCAGTGGTAAAGCATCCCTGGGTTCAATGTGCAATACCAAAAGAAAAAAAGAAAGAAAGAAAAAAGATATCTAAGTAATAGATTATTTTCCTAATAATAATTAATTATTGATAAACACTATCTGGATGTATTCTATAAGAATATGTCTTCTATATTTCTTAACCTTTCATGATAACACTGAGACTCAAATCAAATCTTGGCTTGTTGGGATAAATCAAGGCTGAGGAAAAATCCTGACCTAAGTTTAAAGAAAAAGAAAGTTTCACAGATCAAAAATTGCTAGATCCTACATCAAAATATATGCATATGTGTGTCTTAGAATTTATTTAAACTTAAAAATCAGGACATTTCATACAAAAATATTTGGGTTTTTAGTTTCTTGTGGCAATTCTGAAGGTGGAGCAACAATGAACATAAACTGCTACCATGAAGCACTCAGCAGTGGCTGAGTTGCTCCTTTTAGCCCTTTAACAAGTGCCCTACAACTAAGCCACATGCCCAGCTCCCTTCTTTGAGCTCTGCAGATGAAACACAGAATTCCCAGTATCTACTATTCAGAGGTGTGTGTGAACATTCTGTTATACATGGCTCTGGTTCACTACTGTACATTTTCTTCCCAGTCTCACTAGGTATTTGACAGGATAAAAGATGCAAAATGGGATACAAAATGCAAGTTCCATTGTTGGTTATGCCATACATTTATTATGTGACGTTAGGCCTTTTGCCATGAGTGCCTTACACTCCTCATGTGTAATGTCCCTGGTATTGAAGATTCTCTGCAAGTTCCTTCCTCCTTTACCATTCTATGAATCTATAACCAACTATCTCTAATGTGTTCTCTCATTTGTAGGGTTTGTGGTTTTTATAAAAGGAAATAAAATAAGCACACTTTGCAGCCTATACATGTTGTAATTCAGTTTGGTTAGGAATTGGCTATTTCATGTTTTTCGTTTCCTGCTTTCCTTATCTTGTATGAAGACAATTATTTTTTATCTTGAGATTATAATCATGACATCTATACTTAATGTCAAAACAAGTGGGGTTTTTTTTTTGTTTGTTTGTTTGTTTATGCCATCAGTGGAAAATATAACATTCATCACTTTTTAAAAAATCGCTTTGAAAGGGGCTGGGGCTGTAGCTCAGGGGTAGAGTGCTTGCCTCGCATGTGTGAGTCACTGGGTTTGATCCTAAGCATCACATAAAAATAATAAATAAAATAAAGATATTGTGTCAATCTACAACTAAAAAAAATATTTTTTAAAAAAGCTTTGAGATACAATTTATGTACTATAAACTCACACATTTGAAGTGTACAACTCAACTGACTTTTTTACATTTTTAATTTATTGTGTAATAACACTTAGCATGAGATTTACTGTAGGAGCACTCTCTGACTCTCAACCCTTCCCCTCCCTCTTTCCCCATTCTATGTCAATGGTTCGCACACCTGACAGAGCAGTGCCCCATTATTTGTAACTTTGGGCCATGATTGGTCCAAGACTGTATATAAGTTTCTGTACTTTCTGGAATAAACAGTGTTTCTGTGTCTTGCTCCTGCAGAATAGTTTACCTACCCCAGAGTCTGGGTGGAGTGACTCTGCGGACCGTCACCCCAAAACCTCATCCTGTGAGACCCCACTTCGTCTTCCCCGAGGACCCCTTTTCGTCTCTCAGGACCCCAACTTGTCAAGTAGACCCATGAGGAACAACGTAAAGCAATAATTTAATTTTTTTAGTGTAAAATACAGCATTGTGGACTATGGATACATTGTTATAAAAACAATTCTCTAGAGCTTGTTCACCTTGGTTAACTGAAGCTTGATACCCCTTGATTAATCCCTGATTAATAACTTCCTATTTCCCCATATTTAGAATTTTTACATCTTCCTGATAGATTGAAACATATATTATTATGAAATTAACTCTATCTTTAGTAACTTTTTTGTTCTAAAATCTGTTTTGTCTGAGATTAGTACAGTAATTCAGCTTTCTTGTGGTTGCTCTTTGCATAATATCTTTTTTACATATTTTTACTTTTAATCAATGTGTATCTTTGAATCTGAGAAATGTATCTCCTATAGATGGCATATAGTTGGATTTTTTAAAATCCAAACTAATAACCTTTGCCTTTTGATCTGATTGTTTCATTTATTCATGTTTAATGTTCTTCTTGATATAAATAGATCCATGCCTGCTGTTTTAATTTTTTTTATGAGTCATGTCCTTTTCTTCTATTCATATTTTTGATGTAGTATGACTATTACATGACTATTTTTAATGTAGTATTTTAATTTTTTTAGTAATTTTTCACTACAGATATATTTTTATTTACTTCCTTAGTTATTGCTTTAGGGCTTACCATATATGTCTTCATTTTTAATAATCAGTTTCAGATTTATACTAACTTCCACTGTGAAATAGATCATTTTCATTTGTATAGAAATGTCTTTATCTGACCTATTCAATGCATTATTGTCATCATAACTTCCTTTATTTCTTTTTAAAATTTTTTAATTCAAAAATAACCATCATATATTTTACATGATGTAACATGCTTTTTGATGATTAAATCAAACTAGCTAAAATACAAATTCATATTTATTTTTTTGTGATGAGAATTTTTAAAATTAATTTATCCTTAGCAATTTGGAAATACAGATTATTAACCATTGTCACAGTGTTGTGCACTAGACCTCAAAAACTTCCTCCTAACTGAAACTTTTGTACCCTTTGACCAGCATGTACCCACTCTCTGGCTACCCTACCCCAGTAGCCTCTGTTAACCACAATTCTACTCTCTCCTTCTATGAGTTTGACTTTTTAGATTCTACATATAATTGAGATCATGCAGTATTTGTCTTTCTGTGCCTGGCTTATTTTAGTTAGCATAATATTTTCTAGGTTCATCCATGATTTTGTGAACAATAGAATTTTGTTATTTTTCAAGGCTGAGTAGTACTCAATCAAAGATGGACACTGTGTTAGCTTTTCATTGCTGTGACCAAAATACCTGACAAGAACTTTTCCTATAGAAGGAGAAGTCTATTTAGGGTTCACAGTGTCACAGGTCCAGTCCATGGTTAGCTGACTTCATTGCTCTGGGCCTTGGATAATGTAGAACATTTTGGTGGAAGGGCGTGGTAGAAGAAAGCTGCTTAGCGTGTAACAGTTGGGAAGAAGAGAAACAGAAGTCACAGACTAGATATAATCCCCAAAGACATGTCTCCAGGGACCTACTTCCTTCAGCTATGTCCCACCTGCCTACAGTTATCACCCAGTAGTCCATTCAAATTATTAACCCATCAAATGGATTAATCCACTAATGAGGTTATAGTTCTCATCATCATTTTCTAAAAGCCCCACCTCTGAACCTTTCTACATAGGGGATCATGTTTTGGAAACACTTCTAGATCCAAACCATAAGAGAAACTTAGGTAGACTCAATATATATACTTCAATGAACACGAGATTGCAGCTATCGCTTTGACATACTGATTTCAGTTTCTTTGAATATATGTATATATATCCAGAAATAAAATTGATGGATCATATGATAGTTCTATTTTTAATTTTTTGAAGAATCTCCATATGGTTTTCCATAATGGTTGTATTAATTTATGTTTCTACCAATAGTATAAAACTTTCCTTTTCTCTGCTGCCTTGCCAACATTAATTAACATTTGCCTTTTCTATAATAGCCATTGGTAACAGGCATGAGGTGATACCATTGTGATTTTTTTTGTATTTCCCTGATTATTAGTGCTCTTGAGCATTTATTCATGTACCTGCTGGCCATTTGTATGTCTTCTCTTCAGAAACACCTATTCAAGTTCTATGTTCATTTTTTAAAGAGTTGGGTTTTTTTGCTATTGAGTTGAATTCCTTATGTATTTGCATATTAATGCCTTATCAGACATATGATTTGCAAATATTTTCTTCCAACTCACAGGTTGTTCCTTGATTTCTTTAATCATGGTTTCCTTTGATTCTTTGAACACACTCATAATGACTACTTTGAAGACAGTCCATTAAAGCTACATCTGGTCAATCTCACAGGCAGTTTCTGTTGCCTTTTGTTTGTTTTGTTTTGTTTCTAGTGTATGGGTCATGTTTGCCTCTTTTTTGTGTGTGTGTCTCATCTTCTTTGGAAACTGGACATTTTAGATAATCATTGTAGCAGCTCTGGGTACCGGTTTCCTCATTCTGTGCTTATTATTGTTACTTGTTTGTTTGGTGACTGGCTAGATTATTTTAGTAAATCTATGCCTCTTCTCTGTCAGTGTTGTCTCTAATGTTGCTTCTCAGGGGCCAAAATCCTTGGGTATGCCTAGAGTCACCCTGGGATAACAGCGATTTTGGCAGGGCTTTATTTGACTATCTCTTTTGCTGACCTAACCAAATTGTAGGTTCCACTGATTGCTGTATTATTAAAAAACAAACAAAAAAAACCCTAAGTAATAATTGGTTCCATAGACAAAATGAATCAAACTGGGTTCCTTGAAAGAAATTATAACTGAAGTCAGCGTTTGACATTTATCCTGACTCCAGGAAAGCTCCTTTCAAGTTGTTTTCTCCCCATGTTCTTTTCCAGAAAGCTAGCCAGCCTATAATTTAACTTAACATATATGACACACACACACACACATAAAATCTCCAATAAATCTACCAATTTCCTAATTCGCTTTTACCACAATCTCCATTGGTTTTGAGAGTGTCCTTAGGTTTGAACTTCTCCATATTTTTTGCAAATGAAATCAATATCTTCTGAAAAAAATTAGAAACTATTTATTTTATGGCCTCTTTCCTCCTACGAAAAATTTTTGAGCATCATGTGTAGCACTGCAGGTGGGGACAACAGCATTTTTTTCTCTGAGCTATACCTTTCTTTAGTTTCTGAGAGCTTTGCTGAAGGGCTGTAGTAACCTCAGCCTATTCGGCTTGCCTCTTGTGGCACAGAATCACCATTTTGTGGAGTGGGACAAGGGCACCAGGGTATCAGTAATCTCAGTAGCACCAGGTGCAAGGCAGGGCAGGGCTTTCATTCCAGGAGTGGGGACTGGGCTGAAGGAAAGACACCCCCCAGCTCCAAACATATATACTATATTTAATCTTAGCAACAAATAACTGAGGGCAGAATGAGAAATGTTAGTGTCCTTCCCCTGGAGGAAAAAGCCCTCAGATAGAAAGTTAGAGAGAATCCTGTGTTCTTAGCTGCCTCTATCTGGAATAGTTTCCATCTTCTGAATTAGGAAGTGGGAGAAGGCAGCAGGTATTATTTCAAATACCATAGACTCATACTGATCTCGTTGAATATTTGCAGATTTTCTTGAATAAATATTGCTTTTTGTGCCGTATGGATTTGGGACCATTTTCAGAGAATAAAGTAACTGGTTTTATTTATAATTTCCTTTTGTTTCTCTGGATAGCAGGCCCACTGAGCTCCTCAAGTCATCATGAAAGAAATTTCTTCTTCTTGTTACTTTTCAAAGTGATGTTTTCAACAAAGTTTGGCTTAGAAAAATATCTCCATATTAAATAGATGAAGTACATTGGGCTATTATTTTTGTCCACTTTATAAAAACATAAAAACACTCAATGGCAGTAAGATATCGGTCTTCTAAAATATTGCTATCTTGGTTGGTTCCAGTTGTATTCAATCAATAGACAAGATGTCTCTACAATACCATTATATATTATAAATGACATTTTTTTTGTATCTTAAATTTTATTCTACCTACAAGGAAATCATCTAACTCCACTTCCTTGTGGTGATCATTGTTGGATCACCTCTGCTAGAACTCTCTTTACATTTCTCTAGTTACTTTATAACTCTCATGGAAGGTAGCAATATATATTTCTTCCCACTTTTCTTGACTCTTATCTTTTAGCCTGAGTATGAAGAAACAGATTACTTTTTAACAACTTATATATATATAAATTTACATAAAATGATAAATTTATAATAAATCCTTTCTCAAAGTTTTATGTTTTGAGATTGTTGTCAAAATTCATTTATATTTCTTGAATCAGGGGCAAGAAGGAATGATCCAAAAATACCATGGAAAATGACATTCAAAGTTTGATGTGGAAAATGCTCACTTAAGTGTTGACTATACCAACTATCACTTTAATAGGTAGAACGCAAATGTTCTGCAAACAGGTCATGTTCTTTAAAAAAATTTTCAACAACATATATAAGTAAATATATATAAACATATATTATGTAAATTTTATACATAAAATATATATCATTCAGTTTTTATTCATCATACAGAAAAATGCCTCCAAGTTATGAAGACTTCTACCATTTGACTTTTTCTGGGCCTTTTCTCCTCCTTAAATATAATGCTCTGCCTTTTCATAAATGACATTGCAGTTCAGGTGTGACACTCACATTTTTGCATAATCTTTATGCTATTTCTAAATGCAAGAGTATTGTTTCAAAGCATGTGCTTTAACCAATAACATTAGCCACCTGATAATGACTTATGGAAACTTTGTATTGAAAATTTTTTTCAACAACATAGCCTGTTAGCAGAACATTTGCATTCCACCTATCAAAGTGATAAGTTGGTATAGTCAACCCTTAGGTGAGCATTTTCCACATCAAACTTTGAATGTCATTTTCCATGGTATTTTTGGATCATCCCTTCTTGCCCCCAACTCAAGAAATATAGATGAATTTTGACAACAATCTCAAAACATAAAACTGAGAAAGGATTTTCCCCTATTCCCGAAATAATCACAGAATATATTGCATAAACATACGGAAACATATTTTGATTATTCTTTTCACTTAAAAACCACATTACTATATATATTATTAAGCGTTTATGTGTGTCAATGCAATGTGAAAAAGAAGTTAGTCTAATATTTGGGAAACATGAAGATATTTTTCACAACTCACAAATCAAGATTCAGAAAGAACAATTGGCTATTATAAATTTCCCTGTATAGCAAACTGGTTTGGGCTTAAGTAATTATCCAAAAGAATGGGTGAATTGGTGCTTAAAATAACATATGACTCAATTAACTTTTTCAAGTAACACTAAGAATATTTTTAAGAGAATTGTGCAGTATTTAAAAACGTGATTACAAATATTTTTTTTAACCATAAGTTTTTTCTGTATGGCTGACTCTCATGACAGAAAAATCCCTATTGTTTTTTATTGTAATTAGCAAATTCATGATCCATGCTACTGTGTTTATTTATTTATTTTTTATTATCAACATCATACCCAACATCTGCAACAGTGTTTTGCACTTACTTTTTTAAGGGTTTTAATTTTTAAAAATTTGTTAAAATTAAGGTATAATTTACATACAGTGACATGAACAGATTTTAAGTGTGTGGTTTAACGAGTTTTGACCAATGCTTATATCCATGTAAACTTTACCCCAATAAATATATAGAACATTTTCATCACAATACAATGCTCCTTCATGCCCCTTTATCAATTATCCTCAACCAAAGATAATCAGTACTTAGATTTTTACTACCATACAATAATTTTATTTTTCTAGAACTTTACATAAACTTTTGTTTACCATGATGATTTTAATACACATGTCATGTGTATCAGAAATTTGTTTTTTCATTTAGTGGTATGAATAGATCACAATTTGTTTATACTTTCTCATGTTGATAAGTCTTATTCCTCTTGGGTTGCTATAACAAACACCACAGACTGGGAAATTTATGAACAACAGAAATTAATTGCTCATAGTTCTGGAGGTGGGAAAGTCCACAATTCAGTGGCATTAGATTTGGTGCCTGGTGAGAGATTTCTCGTTACCTCACAGATGACACCTTCTTGTTGCATCTTTACGAGATGATATAGGATGAAAAGCTCCCTCAATACTCTTTTATAAAGACACTAATCTCTAGCTGGCGAATAGCCATCTTCTCCTCCATGTCTTCACATAGTCTTCCTTCCATGTGTCTGTGTCCTCGTATCCTTTTCTTATAAGACTTCCAATCATATTGGATTATATTCTACCTCGATGACTACACTTAATTACCTTTCTAAAAAAGTAATTAAATGCATTTACATTCTGAGGCATTAGGGGTTAGGACCTAGGAATTTGAAGATGCACAATTTTCAGTCTAAAAAAGTAACAGTCCATAGCTGAATGAATAATTCAGTCCTAAAAGGGAAAATGAATTATACACTACAGCACGTCGTCATATGTGTGATGTGGGTTACATGTCAAGTTTAATTTTGTTCTGGACACTCTAGTCTGACTCATAAATCATTTTGTCTACACACTCCACTTCTCCTTTATTAGTTATTCTAGCTGTAGACAAGTCTTGAAATCAGATAATAGGCATCTTCTAGTTTCTCTTTTTTAACTTTAAGAATTGTTCTGGAAATTCTGATTATTTATATCACCATACAAACCTTAGAATCAACTTGTTGATTTCTCAAAAAGAAAGTCTGTTGAGATTTTGAAAGGATTTGCATAGAAATGACATGTTAAAAATATTGGACCTTCAGAATCATGAGCATGAAATAGCTCTCCATTTACTAGATTTTAATTTCTTTCAGTAATTTTTTATTTCTCTTAATATGAGATTTTATTCTTATGATCATAAGAATGGCCTCAGAGCCATTTTTGTTCTGCTAATATGATGAATTGTGTTGATTTTCTAATGTTATACCAGCCTTGCATTCCTAGAAAAAAATGCCATGTTATATGGGATATATTACCTTTTTCATCTATTGCAACATTTAACTTGCTAATATTTTAAAAAGTTTACTGAATGTATGTTCATAAGGGATATTGGTTTGAAGATTTCTTTCAGTAAGTTCAGCTTTGGTAGCAATGTTACACTGATCACATAGAGTAAGTTATAGAGTTATCCTCCATCTCTATTTTCTTTATATTAGATGTATTGAATGAATGATTTGCAAATAATTTGACTTCAAGATCTCTTTAAATTTTTAAATATTGAGATCTCCAAAGAACTTTTTGTTTATGTAAGTTATATTTACCAATATATTAAAAATTAAAACTGAGAAAAATATATTTTTATAAGTTTGTTAAAAATAATAAATTACTGTATTACTATAAAATACCTTTAGGAAGAGTAAACATATTTTTCAAAAATGTATTTGATGAGGAGAAGCAGTGTTGTACATGTTTTACCAGTCTCTTCAATGTGTAGCTTAATAGAAGACAACTAGATTTTAACATCCGCTTCTGCATTCAATCTATGTTAATATCATGTATGACAAGACCTATGGAAAACTCTACTTATGAGAAAATAAAAATAAAAGAGTCAAATAACTAGTAAAAGAATAACACTGACTTTGCAGGGCACTGGAAATGTCTTCTATGGTTTGGATGTGAGGTGTTGCCAAAAGGCTCACGTGTGAGACAATGCAAGAAAGTTTGGAGGAGAAATGATTGGCTTATAACCTTAACCTAATCAGTGAATTAATCTCTCATGAATTAACTGAGTGGTAACTGAAGGCAAATGGGGTGTGGCTGGAGGAAGTGGTTTATTTGTGGCATGGCTATGGGGTATATATTTTTATCTGGAGAGTGGAGTCTCAATCTCTCTCTCTGCTTTCTGATCATCATGTGAGCTGCTTCCCTCTGCTACACTCATCTGCCATAATATTCAGCCTCACCTTGAGCCCCTGGGGAATGGAGCTGGCTGTATATGGACTGAGACCTCTGAAACAGTGAGCCCTTAAATAAACTTTTCCTGCTCTACAGTTGTTCTGGTTGGGTCTTTTAGTCACAGCAACGAAAAAGCTGACTAAAACAATGTCTTAAGGATTATAATTTGATAGCTGCTGTTAAAGTATTTTATAATTCATCAGTGACATATTTGGACCTGGAGAGTCTTGTGTGTGTCTGTGTGTGTGTGTGTGTGTGTGAGAGAGAGAGAGGAGAGAGGGAGAAACAGAGAGAGAGAGAGAGAAAGAGGTTTTGACAATAAATTCAATGCCTTTAATAGATATTCTGTCTTTTTAGATTATCTTTTTCTTCTTGAATCTATTTTTGTAAGCTGTATTATTTAAGGAATTTATTCATTTAAGTGTCAAATGTATTAGCATAATTCTCTTATGGTATTCCTGGTTATCCTTCTAGTGTCAGTGGGAACTGCAAAATACCTTGTTTCATTTCTGCTATTGATAATTTGGATTTCCTTAATCTATTTAGCTAGAGTTGTATTGGTTCTGTTATAATTTTTGAAACACTATCTTTTAAATTTGTTAGATTTTCTATAGCAACTGTTTTCTATTTCATTGAATTTCTTCTCACTTGTCTTTTTTGTGTGTGGTGCTGGGCTTGCCTATTTTTATCTTTTAGATTTAATTTGATCTTCTAGGCTTTTAAGGTAGAAATTTAGATCACAATTTTACAGATTTCTTTTTTTTCTAAGAAGGCTTCAAAGATAAAATTTGCTTTAACCCTCACTTTAGCTAAATCCCACAAATGATTTTCACTATTATTCAATTCAAAATGTTTTCTACTTTTTCAAACAATGAATTATTCAGAAGTTAGCCATTTAATTTTCAAATATTTGGAGATCTTCTAGTGATCTTTGGTTACTCATTTCTAATTTAATTACATTTTAGTAAAATAAGATACTCTGTATAATTTTAATTCTTTTAAATGATAAAATAACTATAAGTACTTGTAAGACTTGAGACTTATTTAATGGTTAAATATTGTCCATCTTGTTGAATGTTCAATGTGCACTTATGAAAAAATGTTTTCCTCTTTAGTGTATTCATCTATAAATTTCACCTCAGGTTGATTTATAGCACTGTTCAAATCTTTTATATTTTTGAGTCCAATTCTATCAATTACTGACAGAAGAACATTAAAATATTCAACAATTGCTATGGTCTGATTGTCCCCCCAAATTCATGTGTTAAAATCTAATCATCCATGTGAACAAGTGGGGCTTTAAGATGTGATTAAAGCATTGGGGCAGAGCCCTCACAGACAGGATGGGATTAGGATCTTATAAAAGTACTTGAGAGAGTGGGTTTACTCTCTTCTGCTCTTCTGCCATGTGAGAATGCAGGGTACACAGCATTCAAGGTATCATCTTGGAAGCGGAGACTGGGGACCTCATTAGACTGGTGATGCCTTGATCCTGGACTTCCCAGTTTCCATAAGTATGAGAAAATAAATGTTTATTTTTTTATAAATTATCCTGTGTTGGGTATTTTACCATAGCAACACAAAAAAGACAAGTACAGTCATTGATTTGGCTATTTCTTGATTTTTTTCTTCATATTCATAGTTTGAAGTTTTATTATTTAGTGCATACATATTTACAATTGTAAATCTGACTAATCAATTGTAACTTTTCTTCCTCATCCCAGATTTTACTCCTCATTTTAATGTCGACCTTGTTATTAATATAGACATATCAGCTTCTTATGGTTAATGTTTCCATGTATATTTTAATCTTGTTATTTTCAACTTATACAGTTATATAGTTATATTTAAACTCTTTAAACTCTTTCTTGTAATAGCACCAAATGTTGCTTTTTTAAAAAAATAACTAATCTGATAATGTAATGCTCCTATTCCTCATTGATTTGTTCATTGTGTCTATCTTTCACTTAAAACCTTTGACCATGATTACAACTTTTTTTAAAAAAAATATTTGGCTACTAATTTCAATACAGCATGTGCTTTTACTCACTCCTCTCATTTTTTCTTGATAATGTGTCATATTTTCCTGAGTCTTCATTTCTCTAGTATATTAGATGTTGGACACTGTGGGGGTGTATCCAAATTATGTTTTCTTCCTTTAAAGAGGGTTGAGTTTTGTTCCAGCAACTAATTAAATTACTTGTGAGAACTTTCAGTCCTGTTAAGTTTGGTTTTATCCTTTTTTAATTTGGACCTGTTTGGGCTTTGTATTAATCTTACAGGGTGCAGTTTGTACACTAGGGTAGGATGTATACCTGTAAGTTTTGGCCTTTCTGGGGTCTGAATAGCCAATGTATTTAGTGAGATCAGTGCACTGAACCTTCAACATTATCCAGCACTGCATGACTTCTGACATCTCCTTTTAGCCGTCAGCCATGGAGTTTTTCCCAGTAGCTCTTCCACCTGGTATCCTTTCCTGCTTTTTCTAGCCACTTCAGCAGCCCATAACTCTGACTCCAGTCACTTCCATTCAGCAAAACTACTCTCTCTGCTTTGTCTCCAGCAGCCTATGCCAGCTGTTAAGTGTCTCCAGGCAGAAAGCCAGGGCAAATATAGGGTTCAATTTATGTGTTTTGCTTCTCTCAAAGCTCACAATCCTGTGGTTCCTGTGTCCAATTACTGAGAACACTTCAATTCTCGTTGTTTATGGCAAAGCAAGTCTGGTGCTAGTTACTGTGGTATAGTCATAAGTAAAGCTCCACTATCCTTATTTTAAAAAAATACTAGTTAGCAAAGTCCTTTTTTTTTTTAGATTTAATGGCCTATCTTGTGTAACATGAATCAAGATTTGAGATTCTAAGAAAATGAAATTTTGGGGGTCAAGCAATTAAAAGTAAAATAATGACACTTGACCTCTCTGACAGGATGATAAATTCAATTTTTTTCCAATCCTTAATCCTCTTGTATCTTATTGAATGTTCTATCATCTAATCTACATAGTACAGTACTTGGCATATAGTGTCAGACAGATAGATAGATAGAGATAGAAGATAGTTCCCACAGCTGCAAACTTAATATTAGCTGTTTCTCCTTTCTCATATCACTTTCTATTCTTCCTCATCCCTGATTCTTGAGAACTCTTCAGTCATCTAGTCCTTGGGATTTTTTCTTTTTTTTTTTTTTTAAATATTTTTTTAGTTCTAGATGGACATAATGTCTTTATTTTATTGCTTTGTATGTGGTGCTGAGGATCGAACCCAGGGCCTCACGCATGCGAGGCAAGCGCTCTACCACTGAGCTACAATCCCAGCCCCCTTGGGATTTTTTCTAATGTTTTGCTTTCTCAAAAAGATGAGGTCTTTGTCTCTTGTGGTCCTCATATTGAAGGAAAGATGTCTTCATTAGGGCTTCCCTGAAAGCAGAGCAAAGGCAAAGGCCCTTTGATGGAGTGAGTGCATCCATGTTTAAAGGGCAAATAGCAGAAGTCTTCTGAGAGCTGACTCTGTAAGCCCATGGTAATGTGTTTGAAGTCTTTTGGAAAATCAGCAAAAGTTTTATGCAGGAGAAAGATATGATCATTTTTTGGGGGGCACTCGACCACTGAACCACATCCCCAACCCTATTTTGTGTTTTATTTAGATACAAGGTCTCATTGAGTTGCTTAGCACCTTGCTGTTGCTGAGGCTGGATTTGAACTCATGATTTTCTTGTCTCAGCCTCCCAAAGTGCTGGGATTACAGGCATGTGTCACCACACCCAGTGAGAGATATGATCTTATTTGTTTTAAATGATATGATAAACCTATAATGATTTTTGATTAATACATGTCAAATATTTCTAAATATTTCGATGCAGTTACAATAGCTAATACTGAAAAATATTCCTTATTTGGCTTCATGCCCAACTATATATAAATCACTGTCTTTGATTAGAATTTCAACCTCTTGAATTCCACAACAACAAACTAATATTCATATTTCAGTATAGGTATTTTTCACTGAGAAGCAGCAATAGCAATTAATGCATGTCATAATGTCCCAACACTCCAGTCAATGAAGAGTCACTCAGTAAGGTGACAGTCAAACCATCATTTTAATGGAAGCCCACCAACATGATTTATGACTGTATTTCTAGCAGAAAGAGGGTTCATTTTTTGTTATTTTAAAAAGTTATTAAATGTTAAAGCACACAATTCTCATATAAACCCTTAGGTTAATAGAATTTGCTTTCTCATAACCAAATTATTTTTATATGTGATCTCATAATATAACACAAATCCTGAGCTGGGACATAGAATGCCTAGATCTTACATTAATTTCTTTTGTGACAATGAATAATTGATCATAAAGTGATTGTAAAGTATTTATTAAACATCTATTGTGTATGTGCTTTACTGACTAGGAGTGATATATTATGAATATATAAGTTATGGTCAACTCACAAAGATAAAAAATTTAGTCATTACCTCAAATTTTATTTGAAATATATAGAGAATATTGCACTGACATTTTGACAGATATGATTTGTTTAAAAAAAAATCAACTAGGCTTGGGCTAAGCTCAGAATAAAATGTGTCCTACCTTCAACATAACATAAGTTAAATGTGGGATCGTTTTTTTAGAAAGTCATAAATGATATTTTCATGAGGTAGGTATTCCCTGCTTAATGGAATTCACTTCCTGAAAACATACTGCCCTGTTACCCAGGTACTCCCTTAATAGCAACACTTGCTTAACGGTTATGCTGTCTGAGGACAGTTCTAACCCTCACACCTGTACTAGTGTTTTAGGTGACAGGGAAGACATTTTCTTTTCCTTGTGGCTAGTTCTCCTCTGAGTGAGTCCTATTGTGATTCTGATCTGACATACTCTGTCCTTGTGCTTGAAAAAGTATAAACTCAAGGAGGGGGGAAATACTGGGGAGTGATATTGGCCAAATTATATTGTTATATTGCATGCATGTATGAATATGTAACAACAAATCGCACCAATATGTACAACTAGAATGCACCAATAAAAATTGAGGACAAAAAGAGAACAGAATGCTCAGACCTACATATAATATCAAGTGACTTTTCTAGTTTTGTAGTTTTCACTCTTTTCAAATATTTGTAATCCATTTTGATTCCTTCAATATGTAAGTCAACATTTAAAAAGGTGTAACCACTAATGTGGGTAACGTTTTCAGAAAAGAGACTACTGGAAGAAATCTATGATTAACAGATGAGTGACATTTGATCTGAGTGGAATTTGACTTACAGGAAAGGTGGAATATGCATCTGATGCATCTATTGATCTAAATAGGTTTGAAACAAGTGGCACCTCCTTTTACTATTCACTTCTCAGGATTTGGAAATAAATTATTAGATAACAGTCTCTCTATATAGATGCTCATAATTTGGTAAGGTCTTTCTATAGAAACTATTTGCTAAATAACTTATTTTATAAACTACTTCAAAAAGCCAGTATACTTTTTTTTTTGGTACCGGGGATTGAACTCAAGGGTAGTCGACCACTGAGCCACATTCCTAGCCCTATTTTGTATTTTATTTAGGCAGGGTTTCACTGAGTTGCTTAGTGCCTCACTGTTGCTGAGGTCAGTATACTCTTGATGTTAAGACAATTGAAATCTCTGTGTATGCAAAAATGGAAAGTATGTCAGGGTCATCTCTTATGGAGTTAGAGCAATAGTTTGAGCAGGAAATACATCAGGAAGTACTCAGAAAGCAGATAAAACACCATGTAGAAAGTAACTCTAGTGCATTTTAAACTGATAATCACTCACCTCTGTAACCTCTTGCCACTGTAGAGTTTTATGGCGTCAGATAAGGTAAATTTCAGTGGAAGAAATTAAAGAACTCTTCAGAAAAAAATGGGAAGTATTTTGCCCTAAGCCAGGTTGCAAAGATATTATCCTTGTTGTCCACCTCTGAACAGCACCCCAAATAGAGTGAGTATTATGCAAAATAAAGAAGTGTCACTCTCAAAGCAGCTTTTGGAGAAAAAAAAAATCAAGAAGAGAAGAGAACTTTGTCCTCAGCCAATGACTAAAAAGAACATGTAAAAGAGCCACCATTTTTCCTGCAGCTCTATATAAGAGACAGCATCTGGATTTTCAAAGCAAATACAGCAATGATAAAGAAAATATGAAAGGAAGAGGTTAGGAGAAAAGAAGAAGCTAATGAGTTAAAGGTTGGAAACAATTTTTTACAAGTGAGGATTAGGCCATTATGTTTGCCAAAAAAGCTGGCTGTTAACTTGAATTTTCCAGATTGAGAATGTGTTTTATCATGCCCCAATCAGACAAACAGGAGCACATAAATATATTAACAAACTAATTCAAACTGCCACATGAGTTTAAAAATTCTGACACTTTTGATATTTATTACATGTTGTTAATCCCTGGTAGTGGGTAGGACAAAGGGGCTGGACCATGCTTCTTTTACATTCTCTGGGAAGACACTTGTGACAGTATTTATTGAGGCTTAGCATTTCAGCACATGCTGTCTGATGAGTCTCAACTATGTGAACACAAATGAAGTCAGAAGCACTTTCTAAAATGCCTATTTTTATAAGAGAATGAGAAGGGGATATTAATGACATTAGCTGGCTACTGGCCAGCAATTTTTACATGTGCTTACCATTTCAGAAGATTATGGTATGTAGTCCAGATCCTGGAAGAAAGCATCTTAATATATACCTAAGTAGAAATTTAGCTGCAATGTTGATCCTTATTTGGGATGCAATTAGCAAAATTATAGCTATAATATATAAAATCTGTTTCCAAGTAACATTTAATACATGAATTCCTGGCAGTGTGTGTATGGGTACAATATGTGAATGTGAAATGTCATTCATATTCTTACAATGCAAACAATTAGTTTCCAAATATACTTGTAAAAACATCCTTGACCACAAAATGCAATGACTTTATATTGGTATATTGATTTTTAAAAAGAAGCTTTCAGTTATGTATCAAGATTATTATGTCAAAATGAGTCCTAATGTTATGTATAACTAAAAAGAATCAATAAAAAGAAAAAAGAGAGATTTTACAGATATCATCTGTAAAATCGATGAGTTTTTAAAAAGAGGTAGATGTATGGCACCATTAATGCTATATATTACACACTCAGGGAAAATAGAGTCCAAACTCAAGAATTTTTCAAGTGATATCCTAGCTAGGCACCATGGCACATGCCTATAATGCCAGCAATTCAAGAGGCTGAGGTAGGAAGTCTACAAATTTGAGCCTAGCCTCAGGAACTTAGGAAGACTTTGCCTCAAAATAAAAAATAAAAAGAACTGGGGATGCGGGTCAGTGGTACAGCACCTCTGAGTTCAGTTCCTAGTACCACCAAAACAAATAATGTATCCTGTCATATCAGATTTGGGTTGAAATGTGGTTTGCCCTTACTTTCTGTGACTGTTGCCTTCTCTGAATAGTATTATTCTCTGGACTTTAACAACTCACTATGTCTGGCTAAATCTCCACTTATCCCAGAGAAAGGAAAGAGGGAAAGTGATAGTTCCACCAAAAAGAACCCCTCTGGCTGATTGAGAAGTGAGTTCAATTAGCTTAGTTCAATGCTATCTCAATTTCTTTAGAGAAAAAGAACATTTCTAGACTTCAAGTAAATTACGTAACAGCTGAATCTAGATGAAACACACAACAATGCTTCCATTATGGAAGTTCCCAACTCTTCAAAAAACACCATAGATAACCTCTTGACAATTTTTTGTAGCCAGACTGACACAAATTCCTGATGATGTCAACCACTTTCTCTCAATAAGATTTTGCAAAGCCCTTGTCATTGCAAAATTTGTTCTTGAGGATGTGCTAATATGTATTTTGTTCTTCTAACTCTTATTTAACTGAAGAAATGCCTGGAACATAGTGGCACTCAATTATAAATATTTATTAAACTAATTAATAGTCTCTTGCCATGTAAAGTGTAAAATCATGTAAAATCGTGAAATACATAATAAACTGAGTGTACAGCCATTTGTAATATATTAAGGGGGACATCTTTGTTGTTATTGATTTACTAGAGTTAACTTCTATTTTGCTAATATTTTCATTACGGAAAATTGTTTCAAAAATATTATTCAGAGATTCCTCACCTGTATCATAATACAATTACAATACAATTCCATATTTTCAGCATTAGTTTACAAATTTGAGCCATCCAATGCCAGGAAATACAAGATGGCCCTAGATTTTATCCTAATGTATTTGGAAGTATGCTTTTAGTTATAGAAGATTGTCCATCCTTATATACACAAGGATGATCCCAAAATATCCTACTGAATAATCTTGCTGTGTCTGAAATGGCTTGTTGATTTTCTAGGATGGGCACCTCCTGTTTTCCTATTGGTCTATCAACGGAGTTTTTGTCCTATTTATATTGGAAATTAAAAGCCTTTTTTATTGAAGTAGAGCTTAGATTACATGAACTAACAAGCAGGGGTAAACTATTTCCAATAGAAATGATCTCTAAAATTTTTGTCAATCATAGTTTGTAAACTTAATTGTAATCTAAAGCACAAGGATGCTTGTCAGTTGATGTGATCCTATGACATTGCCTTTTGTAAAGTTAAAAAAATACAAATCCTTCTACTAACAACAACAACAGTAACAAAAAGAATTTTTCAAGTGAGACTTCTATTATTAAATAGTTACCAAACAGTGTTTTGTTAAGATTCAACCCAAATGGATAAATTCTATTAGAGTGCATGTAATTTCGATTCAAAATAAAAGCATCTTTTAGGATGTTGAAAAAGAGATCCCCAAATAGCTTTGTAATTTTAAAAATAAATCATAGATATATAGATCCTTGGAATGATTCCACAGTAATGTAAAGAGCTGTTTCAGCAACATGACAAAGATAATTCAGACTTTGTTGTTTAGTTATGAGGATATGTAAATGCTAGACATATACAATAAAACAATGTTTAATTGTATACCTGAGTTCCAAAGCAAAGAAATGACAGAAAACAGGTACTTTAAAATCAGAGTAGTGAATTCAGGACTTAGTGCTCTAGCAACCAAGAGGAAAACTGCCCAAGATTTAAGTTTTAATAAATATGTAAAAGTGTTTTAATGCTCATATGCACATTTAATGCTCAGAAGACAGGACTTTGGGTTCTGGAATGGTGAGTATTATATTTGAATATTTGTTGTCTCCAAACTTCTGTTGCAATTTATTTGCTATTGTGGTGGTGTTAGGAAGTAGAACCTTTGGGAGGTAATAGGGCCATGAAATCTTCTCTGTCATGGATAGGACTGATACTGCTACAGGGGACAGATGGAGGGAGTTTTCTCTCTTTTGTGCTCTTTCCCTTTCACTATCTGTCATATGAAGATGCAACAGGAAGATGCTGGTAACTTTTGACTTCCCAGCCTCCAGAACTGTGAGCTAGTAAGTTTCTGTTTATTTTAAATCCAATCTGTAAGACTTTTTATTTTAGCAGCATAAAACAGACTAAGACAATGGAGGAGCTAAAGTATAATGCCTACTATAATATTGAGATAATTGAAGGACTGTTGCTCAGTGATGAAGGGATGAGAAAAAGTCTACCCACTAGCAAAAGAAAGCAAAGGGGAAGTATGTCTTTGTCAGGTTGTGAGGCAAAGAAGAAATCACTTATGAAGAACAGAAATTCCTAGCTTGACCGTATTTATATCATCCATGGATCTAAACATTCCTAACCCAAAAATTAATGACAAAACTAATCTTCAGTGAGATATCTGGAACACTCAATAAAAACAAACACAAAACCATTCCAGAGTAGTCCTGCCATAAGTGCATAATAATAGAAAAATAATAGAAAAACAAAGCAAACCAGAGACAAGAACATTCTTCTATTATAATGAGCTCTCACATGCATCAAAATTTTAACAAGCCATGAGGCTGGTTACACTCAACATGTATAAGGATTATGTACTCTCAAACATGATATAATTAAACAATGTGAATGAATAAAATAGAATGGCCAGAGTAAAAACATTAAAGAAAGAGGAACAGATCTTGAAGAATATGACACTCTAAAAATGTATAGCAGATGTTCAAAAGGGAAACAGATTTTTACAAATAAAAAGTCCTTGAATTAAAAACTTGATTAATGTAAATAAAGATAGACAATGTGAGAGGGAATTATAAAAGTTGAAAGCAGATTTAAGGAAATTACCACCAATGCAGAATAGAGAGATTGAAAAACAGAACAAAATGGGTAGAAACGTAAAGGGATAGAAGATCCAAAATATGTTGAAGTACAAGTTATAGGAGAGAAAATGGTGATGGGAAAAAGATATTCAAAGAGACATCTGTTGATATGATACTTTGATTTCAGAGTTGATGAAAGACATGAATCCTCAAATTGCACAATTTCAAAGACAACAAGAAAATTCTAAAGGCAACTAGAGAAAAAAAACAGACTTCCTACAAATCATAGGTTAACAACTTTGCATGGAGAAAGAAGGATGTGATGAAAAATAAGTATTTAGTTGTATCTATAATATTTTGTTTCTTTAAAAACTTATCCAGAGAAAATATGGAAACACCATTGTAAAATATGTGATAGGTTCAATGATATGTCATATTATTTCTTACTTATTTACATGTTTAAAATATTTCAGAATTAGAAACTAACATTTGAAAAGAGTTACATTTAACAATAAAATATCAATTAGTTATCACAATAACTTCTATCTCCCCATTTTTACATACCAAATTTCCACTCTGAGAAATAATTATAAAATAGAGTTGAGAGAGCTCATGCTGGTGTTTAATTTGAAAGAGACTTAGCAATTACCTTAATGCTGGCAATATAATTTAGATCAGGGATATCAAACAGGATGGCACCTGTTTTTATAAATAAAGTTTTATTGGGACAGAGACATACTAATTTGCTTATGTATTGTCTATGTCTACTTTGACTCCACAACAGTGAAGCTATATAGTTGTAAGCCCGAAATACATACTATCTAGCTTGTTTTTTTTAAGCTTACCAATTCCTTATTTAAATGATGATGTTTTGTTGATTTTTTCCCTCGAATTAGCAGTATTTTTTTATAATGAAGTCATAATCTTATATAGATTTAAAGATAATAATTAACTTACTTTATTAACTTAGATTTGTACAAAGGGGAAACTTGAGGTAAAAATAAATACTGAGAAATTCTAAAATATCGTTGAGTGTTTATTTAGTTGGACGTTCCACCTCTAAGATTTTTAATAATCAAGCTAAACTGGTTTGAGTAACACAAAAGTTCAAATCAGTCATCTGATTTTGCAATACAACTCAGTTAATTTCATGGCATAGCACTTTCACATTGCTCCCCAGCCCTGCCCAAAGTTGCATTAATTTTGTATTACCTTAGAAAGTAGAGGAAGAAAGTATTTGAGTGGGCCTGTGGCTTTTATTTTATTTTATATTTTTCTGATTCTCCTCCCATATATGTGTTAGTCTTCTATGGAAGAGCTGGAAATACTGGCTCTTCATATATTTAAGATGCCTGAAAATCTATTATTATACTATTAAATATATATTGTTTGAAGAGAATAACTCATCACTTAGTCATGGATGAGAAAAGGACTGGATTTCTGTGTTTGCTTACACCAAAGGAAGTCTTTTTATTTTTTCTTTTTCACCAGTAGAAAGTTTTTTTTTTTTCATTATGACTAGAGAGTTTACTGATTTAATCACTTAAGTCAATAAAAATTATAACAATAGCTTCTCTGAAGACACAAGTTATTACTTGCTGCAAATATAGCAAGGAAAATTATTGTAACTTCATTCCTTCAACTCCCTCTATCACCAGACTTTAGTTTCCCTCTCTGATCTTATTGCATTCTTTTGACTTTCTCATTTCTACCATGTCCTTCCTGGCCCACTAGTGGGGATGCCCATGGCCTCCCACTCCTGTAGTCAGCATCTGCTTAGAGCCCTTTCAACATTCTTGCGGATGCTCAGTTCGAGTCCCACCATCTTCTAATTGTCTTTTCACAAATAAATATTGAATTAGTTAATGAAATAATCCTTGACAAACCCACTTAACCTATCATGATCTTGTTTTTCTCTGAATTCCTATGGCTCTGAAATTAAGAAAAAAAGTCCTGAATAATATTCTATTTGTCACATGTAAATAAAATATTATCTTTTCTGTAAACTTCTTCAAGGTCAAGGCAAGGGTTGTATCTATTTTTTAAAATAACTTAAAAAGAAATCAAGAGAGAAAGAAAGAGAGAGCAAGGGGAAGGCCATGGTAGGCATCCCATTTAATGTGGTGAAGAATCTGGTATCTGCTACTGATGATCTCATCTTTATATAAAACGCATATGTGTTTGCTATTTGAAGAAACAACTACTTGTGAAATAGAGTAGTTAAAATCATATTACATTAGTGAGAAATACCTTAAAATTTATTAGATGATTTTTTAAGGATCCAATAGTTACTCTTTAAACACTAATCAGGTGTAGAAAGGGACAAAAAACAGTGTCATGCTACTTAGACTCCAAATACATTTTACATGGTGATTTATAGTTGAATTTATCTTTTAGGGGCTTATAGAAAAATTCAGCCTGAAAACAAGCCAGAGTGCATAATTGTTCTTTTTTAAGCCACAAACGATTTTTCTTTCTCAGTAAACGTTAAGGTCAGAATCCGCAGGTCTGTACCTTACAACTTAAGCCTCTTTACTACTTTCCTGCACTACTTTTCATTTCATTTGTCAGATTTTCTGAGATGTTCAAGTGGGTAATTTTCAAAGAACAACAATGACAGTTCCCAAAGCCAGTAGTAAATAAAATTGTAAAATTACTTTTCTTTACAGAAAGCTTATAGATTCTCACAAAACCCTCCCATTGCAGTTCTAGACCATTTCTATTCCTTTGGCTCTCTAGTCCCTGTCTTCCACCCTGCAGAGAGTTCTTTTTGCCCTGTAACTTCCTTACATTGTAATAACCATCACCACACATAGGCTGCACTGTCCAAATAAAACAGACTTGTGTGTTTTCCAATTTCTCTAACAAAATGCTCAGCAACTCTGTTTTACCTCTTAAGCATGATGTTAGGGATTGTAGGTAGCTGAAACGAAGCCTAAGGGTGAGAGAGATAATAATATATGTGTGGGGGCTGGGATTGTAGCTCAGTGGTAGAGCGCTTGCCTCGCATGCGTGAGGCACTGGGTTCGATCTTCAGCACCACATAAAAATAAATAAATAAAGATATTGTGTCCATCTACACCTAAAAAGATTTAAAAAATATATATATGTGTGTGTGCTGGTAATTCTCCTACCTTCCCAGGACAAAGAGCAGTATATTCTGGAGTTTTCTTTAAAGAAAGACTAGTGATGTACTAATGGTACGGCAGGTCTGTCCCCAAAGAGCGGAACTGAATGAGACATGAGTACTTTCCATGAGATGAGTCACCAGTGGTGCACACCAAGGGGAAGTGTTGAAGAGAAAATAATGACCATAATTCACACTGAGACCTCTTTGAAGACAAGAATCCTATTTTGAGTTCCCAATAACTTATAAATATTTGTTGTATAAATATTTGTTGAATGACTCAATGAATTTTTATTCTCCTGAGCTTTCCTGAGAAGCACTAGCACTAAATTCTGTGAATCAAATGCTTATATCAGAGGAGCTTTCTACACTGTGAATCTCTCTCTCTCTCTCTATATATATATATAAATATATTTGTGTGTATGTGTGTGTTTCTACCAGAGAGAATAGAAAATTATCATCAGTGATTTATTAATGGATGTGCCTATCAAATTATGGAAACTGCAGTTATTTATTCAATTATTTACTAAGAATTTTATGCCTTAGCCCTGACCTAGGTGTTATGAATGATATTCGTGGCTGTCCCCATGGGTGATGTGATTTCTGTGAATATGCCACCCACACCATAATAGAGAACTCAATATCTCTGATCATCTGCAAATAGAATCTACTCCCACTGAGTTCTCTATGAGAAATGCTGAGATTACCAAAGATCCCCTCACACATGTAGAAGGAGAAGCAGAGAGAGTTTAAATTGCACCTACAACAGCCACCAGCTTCACTTATACCCATGCAACATGGTTGTTCTCCCTAGTCCTTCTAGCCACCTTGAGCTTCTCTCTCCATCATTCCAGCACACAGCTTTGTGCCATTCACCCTCTCTCCCATAACTTCACTGGAGCAAGCATGTTATTTTTTCTTGTCTTAGGAAAGAGCAGCGACATCAGTTCTTCTTAGTGGGTTGCCATCAACCCACTGGCCTAGAAGGGAGGATCTTAAACACTTCTCTCCATGTCTGTTTCAGTCTGGGTCCTCCTAGAGGCAGATCCTGATTTTCAATGATTCAGTGCTGGTAGTTTATTTGGAAAGTGAACCTAGAAAAAACTAGGGAAGGATAGGCAGTCAATGAAGAAATGTGCAATATCAATATCTACTTTCCTTTGGAAAGTAGAGCTTAATCTTGCTGGTAATTTCAGTAACTAGTGTAGAACATTCATATTAGAGTCACCTCACCAATGGGTGAGGTACTTTTATACCAAATTCCAGCACTTATTGATAGATGGCTGCCCCTGTGTGGTAAGTGTTACATTTATGACATTGCTGGCCTGCCATGTGGAACCTGGAGCAACAGGCACTGGCTGCAACAAAACCCTTAGGCAAAGAGGTGAGATGCTGGAATGTGGAAGCTGGGCCCATATGCACAACAGTAAGTCGGAGGAGGTAGAAACAGAGCCCTGGAGACATCTGTATAATGTCATCAGACAAACACAAATCAACACGTTTTCCTTCTCTCAAGAAGTTTCCATTCTAGTTAGGGGAATACAGCATCTATATAAAAACTCAAATGACCATACCAGATATCAGAAGCAGCATTTTCAGGAATATGATATATAGGCATCATTCATCCTACCCATAGCTATTGAGAATCAACTTTGTGCTACAAAATAGAATAGGCATGGGGGATAAAGGTGCTGTCTCTTCCTTTAAGGAGCTCAGTGAAGAGAGTCAAGTGTTTTGACACTGAGGGACCAGCTAATGGGAGCAAAGGTTGGAGAGCAAGGGCAGCTCTGAGTAGAATCTAAAGAGAGAGAAGGGTTTGGGCATATACTGGGTGCAGTCCAGCAAGGAAGAAAGAGGGATGCCTGCACCAGCCTGGCAGCCAATGAAAACTCACAGGCTCCAGAGAGCAGTGCTCCTTGGGAGAACAGTGAACTGTTTGACAAGGCAGTGAGGTCTGGCCCAAGGACAGGTGAGATCAGTATTAATGTGCAAGAAAAAGGACTCTTCTCTATTATTATTACCCTCCATCAACCTTAACCACCATGGCCCACTTGCATTGTGGGAGAATTGATGTATCTTTACCTCTTTGATTTCCTATCTGTCATCTGGTGCTGATCCCATTTTTATTGGATTAATTGATAGTGATTATATTCATTTATTTTGTGTTGCTATAATACCTGAGGCTGGAAACTTTATGAAGTAAAGAGGTATATTTAGCTCTGGAGACTCAATTACATGGCGTCAGCATCTGCTTAGCTCTAGGGAGGGGCTCATGGGCAGATGGCATCACAAGAGTTAGAGTGAATGTGAAAGATGTGAGGGTGCATACAGAAGAGAGATTCATGGGAGGTTCCAGACTCCCTTATAACAACCCAGTTTTGCAGGAACTAATTCCATCTCACAAGAACTACATTAATCTCTTCCTAGGATGGTAGCTCTGTAACTTAAGTGACCTTCCATTAGCCCTACCTCAACACTGTCACACTGGAGACCAATAATACACGAACCATTGGGAATAAACCATATCCAAACCATAGCAGTGATAATAACAGCAAATAATATTTATTGGGTACCTAGTATGTTCCAGACACTGTTCTAGGTTCTGTACATACATTCACTCACTTTATACTCTCCTGAGCCCAGACAGATAGATATTATCATTGTCTCCATATTGAAAATAAGGAGCTGATGCAGTAAGTTCCCCCAGATTGCAAGGATCTGAGTATTAGAGTTGATATTTGAACAGGGTTAGCCCAGCTCTAGAGCCCACACTCATTCCCGATTGGAAAGACTATTCAGCTTAAGCCTCCTGTCTTTTCTCACACTGTTTTATAATGGGTGAGATCAGACATGCTTGAATGGGGATGTGGAAGGTGTGAAGCCCAGTTCTTTCATGACCCTCTAGAGGGTTGGGGGTGAGGACATAGATCCCAAGAGACTATCAGTCTAGAGACACTTCACCCTCTACTCACCACCTCCAATGTTTTCCCACCATCTTACAAGGAAAAACAAAAAGTCCCTAAAGGTTGCCTTGTAGGTATGGAAACAGAGAATGATAAAATAGAGTTCTACCATTTTGTCTTGTGTTAGCCAATTGTAAGAGCCTTTCTCTTGCCTCTGCCTTAACTTGGGGTCCAAAACATAGGGCTAGGCCCTGCCTATGGTTTCATGTGAGAGAGAGCTTCTTATTCTCTCTCCTCCTTGTCATGCTTAAGATAGGCAGGAAAGTAAAAATCACATATTGCAAGAGTCTTTCTGTGACTTGTCTCTCTTCTCAACAAGAGCCACAACTTTCAATTAGAGGAATATCAGTCTAGACTCACTCCCAGCCTTCTAATAGTTTTTTCTTTTCCTCATGAAGCAATATCCAGATTGTGTTGTTCCCTGGCATGCATCTGATTTTCTCTCATTGGAGTCTACTAAAAGATAGATGAGAACATTATTTCTACCCAAATTGATGTCTTCACACTATCCTGAGAAACATGATCCCCTCCCACCTCACGACCCTGGAACTTGGCCTGCACTGATTAAAAAAGAAAAAAAATAACAACTAGGGAGTAGAGAGGAGTAGAGGTTCTTCTTTTCACTGTAAATTAAGCAAATTATAAATTCTGCATCAATATGGTTTGAGGGATGTAGGAAGGTCAAGTCTCTCTCCCACACATGTGCATACGTGCCCACACATACACACATGAATCTAAGAATTCTTCTACATCTCTCTGATTATTCATAGAACTTATTTTCTCTGGATTGAAATAGCTCCCCTGAACACTTCCTGTACTTTCATCTGTATACTGATTTATTTTTTTCTCTAAGTGAATTTAGGTAATGAGAAAGGTGCCTACTTGACATCTCCAGAGAATAAATCCTTCTAATTATCCACTAGAGAAGAAAAGCAGAAGGGCAGTAACAAAGCAAATACCTCTTAAAATATTTTAGAGATGTGTCTCAAGTCTAAACTATGCAGAAAACTAAAAATTAAGAAATCACTCAGGCAGAGTAAAGTAGGAAATTTCCAATTATTCTAACAGTTGCTGGTATATATGTCAATGACTGTCAACTCATACTGGATGCTGGATATAGGGACAGTTTTTGAAAGTGAAGACCTGAAGCAGAATCACCATACCATATAGCTCAGGACTCCAAGCAAATATCAGAGAATGGCAGACAGATGTGCCGTTTTCCTTCACTGAGAATTTCCCTGTCTCAACACTAATCACACCCAATAATTATTTTTTATAGAAGCTTTGCATTGTAGGATGCTTAACAGCAACCCTGCTACCAGATGCCAGTAGCACCTTCTCCCTGTCCCCATTTGTGACAATCAAAAATGTCTTCAGTCATTGACAAATATCTTCTGGGGGGAAAAATCATCCCAGATGGGAACACTAGCAAGGAGAAATTTTGGACTCACCTCTTGAGGCCTTGGAACCCACCTATGTGTATTCTTTCTGTTGTAGAATGGTTTCAACTAAATTCATGTGGATTCTCTTTAAAGCTATTGCTTCCTGAATTTCTTAGCTATATGATATAAGATAACTCACCGGTATTCTCCCATTTCAGTAAATATAGATGTCATTCTTTTTAATGGTTTTGTAATATTCAATTATGTGTTATACCACAGTTTATATAGCCAGTTCATCATACTATTTTTAAGGTTTCAAAATTAAAAATAACATTGCAGCTTATGTATTACTAATTCCACAAAAACTTTTCAAGTGTCCTTTACTTCCAAAAAACTGTGCTAGGTGCTAGTGAATAAACATAAACATGGATATTGCCCTCTTTCAGCTTATATTTTAGTATGGAAGAAAATATATAAATATATAAAGTAATTACTGATTATAAATAGATACATAATTATATCATTCAGTTTATCAGTTAATGATAAATTTCATGAACAGAATAAAAGGATGAAACAAATTTTAACTGGTCAGGCCAGGGAAGTCATCAGGAACGATTACTCTGGTTAGGGGTCATTTGAGAAGAGCCAAAAGAATGAGAAGGAGCCAGTTATCTGAAGAACTGGACCACTTTGAGAAAAAAGAAAAAATGAATAAACAAAAAAACCCCCCAGATTTAAAGATCCAATGGGGAGAAAGGGCTTAGGATACTTGAGGGACAGAAGGGAGATTAGTCTGTCTGCACTACATACAGCAAGAAGAAAATTAGGGTCATAGAAGGTGCAAAATGTAAGGCAGGGACTGAGGGAGGCAAGGTCATCATGGGAAAGAGTCTAGATTTTATTCTGAATGCATTGGAAAGCCATTTATGGTTAAAAGGCATAATCCAGGCCATGATTTAAAAGATAACTCTGGCTAGAAAATGAACTATTAAAAAAGCAAAATTGAAGTAGAGGAACAAGGGAGGTGCCTATTTAAATCACCTAATCGAGAATTAATAGTAGAATGACTCCAATGATAGCAGAGCAGGTGAAGAGAAGTGAACTTACTCATGTGCTATGGATATTAAGGTGAAGGGTCATATTTGGTTGAAGAAATGGAGAACTGTAGTGGATGCAAAAATCACACCATCAATAACTCCTAGATCCACATTCCAAACAACTGGGAAGTTAATGGCACCATTTATTGAGATAGGAAAGACTGGGCAAGAATGCATTTGGCCAAGCTGGATAGGAAGAGTACATGGAGCCTGCTATGCCTATTAGATAGCCAAGTGGAGATGGCAAGTGGGATATGTGTTTAGAGTTTAGTTTAGGAGAGAGATATGGGTTAGAAAAATAAAATTGGGAGCCTCTGGCATCTGAATGATACAGTCATTAGACTAAAAAGGACCATGTGGGGTTGAGGAGAGCTTAGACAGAAAGGAAGAGGGCAAAGGGCAGAGACGTTGGGCCCTCTAGCATTTAGAGATGCAGAAGGGAGGCAGAGCAGCCACGGTCGAGAAGAAATAGCTGGAGAGAGAGGGGGAAACCACAGGAATGTAGTGCTGCGGAAACTGGAAATGACAATATGCCAATAGAAAGGGATGACCGATGGAGAAATGAATGTTTCTGTGCCTTCATCCAAGGCTTGCAGTAGGGTAATTTCATAAATGCAAAATTGCTTAATTGAAGGCTATAAATGTATTAAAATTTAAATAGATATTGCCAAGATTTCTCCCATAAAGCTTGAATTATTTTTGCTCTCATCAACAGTGTGTGCAAGTAAGATAATGACTTTTTAAAAGTGAACTTTTTATTGAAGTATAACATAATA